>CAUYLG010057758.1:0-120634 GCA_963573385.1 Cacajao melanocephalus | reverse complement strand
CCCCCTCCCCGCCCCCAGTAGAAAACTATATGGGGTATTCTAAAGTGGCAGGACAGTATAAATATACAGCGTAGTATATCTGACTCTGTCCCCATGGCTCCCTCATGGAGAATACTTTTTAGGTTGATCAGTGGTAAGCGGGCACCAGTTGCCTACCTGGTATGTTTTTGTGTTCTGAGAAAACGCCAAATATAAACAATAACCTGTTCAGAGAATATGTGGTTCAGTCTGTTCCAGGCCTTCAGCCTGGAATGCTGTCAGCCCTTGAGGTGCTCAGCTCGGAAGGCTCTTGGGGCCCCCGCATAGACTCAGTTTGCTGTTCTATCTGGGTGTCTGCTTTTCAATTCCTTCAATGCCGCCTGGGTGTGTAGAACCATCTCTACGGCCCAGTGGGTTCTCAGTAACCTACAACTCAGCGTAGCAGGAGAGTTGATGAATTTTCTTTGGTCTCTTATGCTCAGCAACTTCTCCATATTACACCCACCAACTTCAGTAGCTGCCCTGCTCTAAAATGGTTCCACCCGCTGACTCTTTTCTGAAACAATCTTTCTGTTGCCTCTGATTGCTGGAGGCTAAGTCCTGTGACTGTGTCCCTAGCAGCAGCAGGGACTCTGGGAGTGGGCCCTTGGGGTAAATGGGTCTCAATAGGAGAAACTCCTCACACTGGGGTCAAGAGGCCTTCGAATGTGACAAAGTTCCACAACTATGCTGAACAGGTTCTAAGAAAAGCTTACACGTCTACATATCTAATCGGCACAGCAGATAGCCATGGCTCACCAGTGCTCTTGAAGACAGTATGAAATTGAGACCAAGTAGCTTATCTATTTGACTAAATGTCTCAACCGTGTCTGTGCCACTGTGGTAAAGCGTTCACTCTCCAAACAGGGAGCATCCTTACTCGCAGCTCTATTTTCAAAAGTTAGCACAAAGTCACGGCTTCACCACTGTCAAGCTTTTATGGTTACTAAGCGCCACCTGTTGGCAGATGTGTTTAAAACTGGTTGTGCCCTGCAGTGCTTCAAAGCGGCAAGACTGTGTATCTAATCTCTGAACACAGTCCAAGGCTCCAAACATGAGGGTAGACCCTGTTAGGTCCTCTCCTGGCAGCTTTTGCCTTCACCTTTGCTTCGTTGTTTGGGCCTCTTGCCTCTTCTCCTAGGATGCTTCTAGGGTTGGCATTGATGATCAACACAATCCCTCCATCCCTTCCACCCAAGACTAATCCTTTGTTGTCATTTGCTCAAGGTATTTTAGAAGAGGCATAGTTGGAAATGTTGAGCTGGTTTTGAGAAACCTTTTTCCCTAATAACACTTTCTTGTGCTTGGATGGAAGGCTTAGGACCTGGGCCCTGGTGCCTAGAAATGACTGATCTTCTAGTCAATAGCTCTCAACTACAGTTAAGGTTGAAATGGACCCTGGCTAGCTTTTGAGACTACTTAAAGGACCAGTTTGGTGTTCTGATCTGCCATGCACCAAGACTTCATAAAAGGCAATAAAAAGAAAATGCCAAATCTTGTTAAATCCACATTCTGGCAAACAAAGGGGAAGAAATACATGGTGTGTTGGAGGAACATAAGGGTGACAGGTGACTACGAATGTATAGTGATTTATCCTGAGGTAACTGAAGTACATCTTAACGTTCTCATACAGAATGACTATTGTACATACAGTACTTAAAATACAGAGGTCTTGTGACAAATGAGCTTGTTTCACCTGGATCTAGGTTGGAGTGATAGCTATGCTACTCATAGAGGAAAACAACCAAAAGGCTTTGTTTTAATAGCTTTCACAGAGGCCAATCTCACATCCCTTAGAAGTATGTTGACCAGAATGGAAGAATTGAAAGCCATGGTAGCAGACTCGGGGTATATTTAACTTAAAATGAAGTAACGCTTCATTTTAAACTCATTTCTAATTCTTCATCACCAGCTACTTACAATGGCTTATCTTAGAAGGCTACAGTTAACTTCCTGAAAGATTCCAGATGGGAATTTTTCCTATACATAGATCTTTTGATGGAAAGCAAAATCCAGGGTTCTAATTCAAAAGCTCATGTCTTGTAAACGTGCAATATCAAAACCCATTGATACTTTGTGAAGTTATGTAACTTTGTATTTTTGAAACACTTAGGTTCTCTAGTCTCTGCTTCTCTCCCTTCAATTTTACCCACGGGAAAGGAACTTGGATCGGTTAATGAGACTAGGAACAACTCACAGGGCCTATGTAGTTAACCCTTCCAGAGAGATCTGCCGTCAGGACTTTTATGGTACTTTGAATTGTTTTACTTCATGAATGTGTATGGAAGGGTTACTTCGATGGTAGAAGACTTGCTGAGCCTAGTGCAGGGGCCCACTTTCAACTTTGGTTCTCTGATCCAGCGTAACAAAGCTGGTCCGATTGATTTCAGGTGTAGTTCCCAAGTACTTTCAGAACCCCATGGGGAAAGTGAGATGAGTGTGGTACTTCAAATATCTAAGCTCTGAATTTCTGGCTCCTTCCTAGGTGGTCTTGCTCTGGCACATGAGCTACATATTGCTGCTGGCCCCGTATCCAGGGCTCCCCCACTGGCATTTAAGAGGTACAGGTCAGTCTAAGGGTCCTCAAAGGCTTCTATGTTCCCTGACTGGCATTAGGAGCAAAAAGGATCAGAGTCTCCCTGGCCACCCCTCCCCCACCCCACCCTACAGAGAGGAATACCAGTATCTGGTGTGAGACAGAAGTGGAACTCCTCGGCCAGGTCCTACTGTGTATGGAAGTGAGTGTCTTGAGCAATGAGGTCTGAGAAGCCATTTGACAGAATTTCTGGGTAAGCATGTCCTCCCACACATACTAATTTGGCACACAATGGTCCTGATTTCCTGAGACAGATAAGTGACCATAATTTTGGTCTAAGCAGAAGGTCCTGGGACATTAAGCACCTTCAGGTTTCGTAGAATGCTGAGTAATGCTGAGTGTATACAACATACTTGCTAAGAACAGTGGCAAGGAAAACCTAGCCACCCCTCCGTCCCACTAAGTAGAAAACTACTTGGGGCATTCTAAAGTGGTAGGACAATATGTAAGTATTGTATACCAGTTAAAACAAGCGCAGGACATCTGACCCTGCCCCTGTGGCTCCCTCGTGGGGAATAATTTTTAGTTTGTCTGATCAGTCGTAAGTGGGCATCGGCTGCCTACTTGGTGTATTTTTGTATTATGAGAAAAATACCAAACACTTGTTAACAATCTGTTCAGAGAATACTTGGGTCTGTTCAAAGCCCTTGAGCCCGGAATGCTGTCAGCCCCCTGAGGCTCTCAGCTTGGAAGGCTGTTGGCCCCCCAATAGTCCCACTTTGTTTTTGTATCTGGGGTGTCTGCTTCTCAATTCCTTCAGCGCCGCCTTGGTGGGTGTCTCTACGGGCGAGCTAGCTCTTGGTAATAGAATTGCAGATGGCGCTCACAGCTTTCCCATACGATACTTAAGGCGTCTGTCTAGAAGTACTTGCAGAGTCCAAACTAGAGATTGTTTGAGGGAAAGACCTTCTCTAAAGATATTCATTTGGTGGGAATGTCAGATTGGGTGGGTTACACTGCAGGAAGAAAGGAACGGCTTCTAGCAATACCTCTTTGGCCAAGTCTGGGGAGGAGAAATTAGAGTGGGACAATAGCAGTTGGAAGTCTCTTGCTGCTTTCCTGGAAGTAGCGAATGTTGAGGGTTTAGAGGAAGCTCCCGGCACAAGGTTAGGAGTTCTTAAACATGGGTGAATTTCAGGAAGCTTTATGAGAATCTGAGTAGGGATTGTGGCTGGATTCTTGCTCAGCCACAATATTAAACACAAGGTAACCCTTTACCAGTAGGGACTAGGGAATCTTGGCCAACTTCGTCTGTCATTGTGACCTTAAGCATGATTGTGTGTGTGTGTGGGGGGGATTTCCAAGATATGTGGATGAGTCTGCCTTGGATTAGATTCTGCATCTCAGCCTGTGGTTAGGGGAGTACTGAATGTAGGCCCAGGAACTGCATTTAAAGGCAATCAGTACTAGCAGGGGTGTAGGAAGAACAACTTCCGTGGTGTCAGGTTGGATCTTCTGTAGCAATAGTGTTAAGACTTAATGGTGGTAATACTAATACTTGGAGAGGGGGTGGGAGGGAGATAGGACAGGAGCAGCAAGGGAGAATTACCTGTGCAAGGAACCAGGGAAGGGGAAGAACAGGTAGAGCCCCAGCCTGCAATATGGGTCTGCAACAGTCTGAGTCAGGACAAGAAAGTTTAGTACCTATTCCGTGATGGACCCTTGCTGGTGGGTGTTAATGTGAGACACAGCTCCATACTTCATAACATCCTTACTACGTCCATCCACATTCCTCTACCCAAATCTTGCCTGACTGGTCAGTCCTTTGGTCCAGGCTGCTGACTGTAAAGCTACACCACTGAACCACCTATGTATGTGCATTCTCACCCTGGGCCCTTTATCTGACACAAAGTAGATGACCAGGTATACTGCTTGTAAAACCCTACCCACTGGAAACCAGGCCATTTACTTGGTTGAACTTGCAGTACTTTAACCCTCCTCTATCTAATTTCATCATGGGCTAGACTGCAGAACAGAACAGATGAGGACCACCAATCCTATTTGCTTGATAATAAAACATGGCACTAATCTTCACCATCCCCCACAGGGGTGCAATACTTGTGATTTAATATTTTGGCTGAGGTAGGGACAGTTTAAGAAGCTCCCAGCTGGCCTTACTTGCTGGGATGCTCTTGCTTTACATGCAAGGGACCCAACTTGGAGATTATTCCAAACAGGCACATCAATCTCAACTGTATACTCAGAGGAAACCCTTCTGAGTGGGTCCTCAGACCTAGTAGACCAACTGTCAGGCAAACATCTGCAAGAACTCCGTTTCCCCAATCTCTACCGGGGTATAGCATTTTCAAGTTTGAGTCTACTTCGCAAATGGAGGGATAGTTATAACCCCTGTATGTCTGTACTTTAACTTGTGGCCATAATGCTTTGGGTGTCTAGATAGCAATGTCAACTCAGATCCTATGCCCAATGGTTAATTCCTTTAGTTCAGTGTATGTTAACGTGAATGTCTACAGATAGACCTGCTAAGAACCCTTGTCTGCTGAGCTAACTGGATCCTCCAGGTATATCTCAAGGTCTTGACACGAGAACCCCTGCTTCTGGGAGCATTGAAAGGTAGAACTGTATCTGAGTAACTTTAGTGTGGCAATAACGAGCTGGTTAACACTAAAGGTGTTACCAAAGTCAGTAATGGGAGTAGGGTCAGGGAGGGAAAGTATAAAGTAAATTTTACTACTGCTCCATGTGAAAGAAGAAAGTTAAGAAAAAATGTCTTCTGTACAGATGGAACAAAGCTTTAGAAAAGTCGCAGCTTGGTTTTGCCCAGTACCAAGCTGAGGGAGGGGAAGAGATTCTACAAGAGCGTCAGCACATACCTAATGGATTGGGAAGACATTGGGTAGTGTCATGCAAGACAGTAACACGGTCAGACTTGCATGTTAAACATAGCAACATCTCAAGCAGGAAAACTGACTTTGGGGTTGGAATAGGTGTTTCCTGCTTGAGATATTCATAGTAATAGACATCAGCTTCCAGGTTTCTGGTATGGGCACTGCTAAGTGTGGTGGTGCCGCCACCTATTGAGGATACAATGGAAGAACAAATCTGGGAAGGGGAAAAGTGAGTGGTTACTGTCCTACCTAATGTAAGGATTTGGAGCTGGTAAAACTTAGCTTATGATGGAGAGCTCCAGTTGGGATATTACTTGATGTGAAATGTTCAGGACTGTCTCCCTTGGGGTCTAATAGTTTTAGGTCATGATCTATTTCTCAAATGGAGGCTGGTTCAGTCACAGATGCCTTGCTGTAGAAACTGGGTTTGCCAGAGATGTTATGGCATCTTCATGCATCACAAGCACTTCCAGCACCATATGTTAGATTACCTATCCCAAGCAGTAGGGCACCTCTACTGCAGATATGCTTTTCTTCTGGATTTAAGGATCAATAAGCTCACTAGACGCTTTGGGAACCATGGCACTTTTCAAGGTATGGACAACATTCTCAGGATGAACCCTTTGTACGGTGCCCCGATCCTCATGAAGAAAACTCTTAAGAATCCATGATTTTTCCCAGAACATTACTTTGGCACTAGATGCTTCCAGGCATCTGCCTCTCTTCCAAACATAAGGGATCTGAATAATTCATGCTTTAATACACTGAGGGCCATGGAGCCCCTGCTTTAGGTTGGCGCTTGCCCTGGTGTGCCCTTTCGGGTGAGTGATCCATATTGAACTACTGATAACATGGAACCCTTCAGAGGCTGTCAGGGTATGGTGCTTCCTCCTAGAATGGAAGGAAGAACCTAGAGAATGTGCACAGGATTGGGAGATCTCAGGTTGAAACCATGCAGGCACGTAGAAGGATAATAGCTCCAATGTGTCTGAGCAAGTGGTTGGAGTGCCCAGGAGAGGTGAGGTTGAACATCTGAGCCAGGGGCACACAAGCTGTAGAACTGCAAGCCTATACTGATCTTACCTGTAGCTTCATAGCCATCTCGGACTTGAGTACCATGTCATAGTAAGTAGTGAGACATAGCCCTAGAGTTCCCCTAGAACTTGGAGGTAACAGACTACAATAGGATTTGCAACTGGCAGGCTTGGCCAGTACCTAACATGCCTCCAGTCATCTGTCTTGTACACGTATTCTGACTTCTCTTTGCCTCTAGAACTCACGTCAGCTTTTAACCAGCTACCCTCTTCAACTGTCAAGATTAGTCGAGTCACTAAAACATAAGCAGATTGCTTGTGAAACTCTTGACAAGGCTGTTATTTGTTAGAGGTGGGAGAGGCTTTTAGTCTTAGGCTCACCAAAAAAGGTTCTGAAGTTCATTCAACCTAGTTTTAAACACTACGAGCTTTCTTAGGCTTTTCCTATTAACTATTTCTACTGTTGGCCAACATGGTAAAACAGCCTGGAGATGAGATAGATTGAGGCAACTAAAAGGATCCTCTGCCCTGAGATCCTACCATCCTTGACTACCTATTTGAATAACCCATCAACTTGCCAGTTTCCCCAATCTGAAATTGGAGGCTGGATATTGACATATTGGGATGGATAATTCTTGTGAGGCGGGGTGGTCTGTCCTGTGCATTGTGGAATGTTTAGCCGCATCTATGATCTCTACCCACGAGTTACCAAGTAGCATCCCCTTTTCTCTGCTGACAACCAAAAATGGCTACGGACATTACCAAATGTGCTGTAGGGTGGGGGTGGGGAAAGATCGTCCCTGTCTGAAACACAGCCTTAGACGGTCAGTGCCAACTATCTGCACCATATTTTACTTGGATTTAATCCTTGTCCTTCTAATGTCCTTAAACACTTAGGCCTCTGACTTCTAGGCCTTGGCTATTTCTCTCCCTCCAATCCCTTCTGACTCCACTCACTTTCCCTTGAGTTTTGTTGACCTCCAGTTTTAACTTTTCTCCACATCTTGGCTGCCTACACATTGTGAAGTGTCCTGATAAAGCAGACCACTACTGCAAACCTGGTCGTAACACTGAAGGCAATACAGGGAATCTACACTACTACCTATGTGGACTGTGTCCTGCCCAGATACCCCTGCTAAACACTGAGCACCCAACCAGAAACTTGGCTGTAAGCAAACCGACCCAGCAGACCATGTCCTGACTCTGTCAATGCTTTCAGCTAGCACTGTGGAATGTGCTTTCGACTGTGAAGATCCCAGTGGAGCCCCTGAGACAGGCTCTTCCTAGAGAGGGGAAAAGGCTTCTTTCATAGTCTGGGGGAACCTTTTGCTAAATTACCATTCCCAAGGCAATGTCAGCCTGCTTTAGAGCCCAAGTGGTCTTTGCCTAGGTTGGAAGTGTCTGCTCACTGAGGTCTGGTATGATTGCTTAGTCTCTACCCCAGTGCTTGCCGACAGACTATCTCCTAGATTGTATGGGGCACGTCATGTGCTGCTAGCCTTTGTGCAGTAGGCTTGTTTCTAGAGCCCGCTGGGTTCTTAAACCTTAACTTCTAGATCACAAAACCTGCGATGCCTACTGTGAACTTACCTCTCACTTGAGACTGTTGTAGGCTAGTGACTCTGGGGACAGCTGTACTGCAGGAAGAAGATAGGCATTACTAATCACTTTCTATCATGTTGTAGTTGGGTTCTACTGGCTTCAACTGGTGTAAGCATATTGGGGCATAGTACGTGGAACTGCTGAAGGAATGGCCGCCTCCATGACCTTGAGGCATCGGGTTGTCCCGTCAAAGGGAATGCCAGAGCAAAGTAGATAAAGATGATAGCCAGAGTGAGATTTCACTTCCCAAATGCCTCTGTGGCCAGAGTCAAAAAGGGAGTGCCCTTAAGTCCCTCAATCTGTAAGAGGCAAGCTCCTTGTACCCTCTAAGCAAGGGTTCTTTCCCAGTTGGGGTAGATACTGTTCATCATGGTTGATGCTGCTTCCTGACCGTGGGTTTCAAGACTGCATGTCAGGATCCAGCAAGGCAGAGGGGGAAATACAGCCCATCCCAGTTATTAATAGGCGTGACTGATGGATTCCTTCTAATATCCAAAGGTGTCAAAAGTTGAAACTGGTTGATAAGATCCTCTAAAGAGCCCTGAAAATTTAAGGTAGACTCAGCATGTCCAATTATCTTCATGAAGCCGCAGATGAATACCAGTAGTTCTGCTGACAGTCTTTCATTTTACTAGTATTTCTATGCCAAGCCAGGACACTCCTCTGCTAAACATAGCCCTTGAAAAATTGGAAGATGTGTAGCTTGCTTGCTTTGCTTTATGCATTTTGTGCTTATCTCTGCTTCAGGGCACCTTTTCTCTGCCACTCCTCATTCTTTAACTAGATCTGAACACACTTAGATATACTGAAACCAGAAGCTAGTCTTTGCTTCTGCTGACAAGGTCCTTGTGGAAAAAATGGCTTATTTATCATACTTGTATAACTTCTGCCAATCATATTTATAGAGAAAAAAAGAACCCCCAAATCTTGCTGCAAAGCACCCAACATGTAAGGCTCCCCCTCAGACACCCAGATTTACTGAAGTATAATAGGCAAATAAAAGTGGCAATTAAGATGCCCGGAATCACTTTGGGAGGCCAAGGCAGGTGGATCGTTTGAGGTCAGGAGTTAGGGACCAGCCTGACCAACATGGTGAAACTGTCTACTTAAAAATTAGCTGGGCGTGGTGGCGCACACCTGTAATCCCAGCTACTCAGGAGGCTGAAGTAGGAGAATCCACTTGAGGCAGAGGTTGCAGTGAGCCGAGATGACTTCAGCCTGGGTAACAAGAGAAACTCAAAGTACAGAATGTTTCAATATATGCTGAGGTGTTTACCGTGAAGGAACTAACGTGCCCATCACCTCCCATACTTTGTTTTGTGGGACACTTGATCTATTCCCAGACATCAAGTATAAGATACACGGCTAACTACAATCACCATGTCAAGTCTCCAGAACTTATTTGAGCCTGCCGTTACTAGGGAAGGTGACCCTGAACTGGAGCCTATACCTGGAACAAGTAAACTTAACAAATATTTACAGAACTCTCCACCCCAAATCCACAAAACATACATTTCTCTCAGTATCACATTACACTTATTTTAAAAGTGACCACATAATTGGAAGTAAATCACTCCTCAGCAATTGCATAGCATTTCACAGGTTTAAATAAAATATTGGTTGGCTGCTTAAAAAAAAAAAAATCTCCTGTAGACTCACTGAACAAAATTCAGTTCAGAAGTTTGTATTCTTCTAAATTCTCAAACAGTGAATTAGATAAGTATAAGCAATTTTAAGTGTTCTCAATCAATTCTGACTCTAGTATAATATTGCAAAAAATAATACATGGATAAAAAATAAAGATTTTTATTGATTACTACATAATATCAAAGTCTTCTAGGAAAAGGTAAATTTCATTCACTATTCCACAAATATTTATTAAATGGCTCTCAAGTACAGTGTAATGTATCATCATTGTACGTATTTGGAACTTTAATTTATAGTTGATTTTCTTTGATTTAATTTTTATTTTCTTTTTTCACACTCAAAAATGTAACAGAAGTATTTAAAAATTATGATATTCCATTTTGTGCTCTCTGCAGAATGAGTATGTGTTGATGATTTGTTTGGCAGTATGTATGAAAAGCCAATCAGGTTTACTGAGGTCTAAAATATTCTTGTGCATTCTGATGACTTTTTTTAGGTACAGCTACAAAATTCAATACACTTAAACATTATCTTGTTTCTTCTTTTCTACTGCTTGCCACACAGCATGTACAGGATGAAATAGAAACCAAAGTCACAGATGGAAAAGGTGATTGAATTCCTCAGCCTATGGAGATCATCTCATTGGTAGTCCTAGGCTTCTCTTTTCCTATGTAATTTGAAACTGTAGCTAAACTTTGGAGCAATGTATGTAGAAATGTATATCAAGTCTATTGTTAAGGCAATCATTGCACTTAAAAACAAGTTTTACAGAGAGATACTAAGATGAATGGTGAAATGGTTCAATACTCTTGAAATTTATCAATTGAAACATAGTGGTCATACAAAAATTATTTTATTCTGGGCTTTTATAATTGATTATTGTATAAATAAATTTCTGGTGCTTTTTAAAGAGCAAGATAATTATGCAATAAATTAAAGGAGTTAATATTTACAGAATGCAACTATGTTGTAACTGTATTAAGTTCCTAGATGTTAAGATAAGAAGATTACTTTCTAAAACATTGATATTGCTTTGCCATTGTGGGAACTATCAGTATAGGTTGGAGTGAAAAATTGAAATGTTAAAAATATTTTTTTAACTTCTATTTTAAGTTCAAGGGTTACATGTGCAGATTTGTTATATAGGTAAACTTGTGTTGTTGGGGTTTGTTGTACAGATTGTTTCATCACACAGCTTTTAAGCCTATTTTTCCTGATCCTCTCCTTCCTTACAGTATACACCTTCCTATGGATCCCAGGATGTGTTGTTCTTCTCTGTGTATCTATGTGTTCTCATTGTTTAGCTCCCACTTATAAGTGAGAATATGTGGTATTTGGTTTTCTGTTCCTGCATTAGTTTGCTAAGAATAATTGCCACCAGGTCCACCCTTGTCCCTGCAAAGGACGTGATCTCATTCTTTTTTATGGCTACAGGGTATTTCATGGTGTATATATACCACATTTTCTTTCTCCAGTCTGTCGTTAAGAGGCATTTAGGTTGAGCCCATGTCTTTGCTATTGTGAATAGTGATACAATAAACATACACATGCATGTGTCTTTATAACAGAATGATTTATATTCCTTTGGGTTTGCTTGGTTGAATGGTATTTCTGTCTTTGAAAATAAGTTAATTAAAATCTTACAAACATCTACCACTCAGAAATAACCACGTTAATATTAGGAGTATAACCTTTCAGGTTTTTTTGTATCTGGTTTCGTCTATCTATTCATTTATTTATTTGTTCCTCCATGTGTCCATTATTAGTAAACTCAATATATCCCTAATGTTAAGAATTAAGTTGTGACTTTTGTTTGTTCCCTTAGTGACATGTTTTTGTCTGTTCTGCCATTGCAGAGGACACAAATAAACATTCCTAAAAGAAAAACATTCCTAAAGCAAAAAAAAATTCTAAATTTTAAACTGTGAATCTAGAGTATGGATATTTTTTATAGTTTTGTGAAATTGAAGGTTTTTAACCACTCAATAATATAGTATGAGGGTATTATTTTCTTAACATTGAATATTATCATGCATTTTACACCTTACCATAAGCTTCAAAGGTGTCTTAATTTTTCTGCACCTAGGTCCAACATAATGCTTAAATTTTGTAGTCTCTCAGACACATGGCTGGTTTTCCATCTTCCTTTTCTCATGGAGTAGTTCTCAAACTCTTTGGCTTCCTTACCATCCATTGACTACTAGCAATCCAAATAAGACTCTGAATGTTACTACTCAATGCTTGTGGACTTCTGATATCAACTGTTGATCCCAATTGATTGTTTCATACTTCTTCAGTGTTCTTAGCAACCATTATGGCTTTAATCGCAACACATTTTACTAATGGTTAAAATATTTATCTTTTGTGATACTTCCCAGGTTCTGTGATTTCAACAGGTGCATTGTTATATTATTGTTGTTTAAATGTTCTCGTTCAGCTAAAAAGTTTGGTCTACATTTCTCAGCAGAATATTGTTTTTTTGGACGTATCAGCAGACAATCCAACCAACTAAGCTGACTTGTGGGAAAGAAGTAAATTAAAATATAAGCAGTAAATTGCTGAAGTTGACTAAAAATTGAAAGCAATAAATCAAATAATTTCCAGTGTCATGCTATTGTTACATTATTTATTATTATTTTTTCATTAAAATTCCTAGATCTTTCTGTAAATATAAAAATGTAGTAATTGTGTCTTGATCACTTAAAAGAGCATTAATATGCTTTTTAATGAGAACTCTGGCTATAGAATGAAAATAATTAGAACTCATTTTTGCAAACACAAAAGCTTAAGAAGAATAAAGACCTATTGCTTTATCGGAGACCTTATAATAGCTGAAATGCATAAACATTTTCGCACACATACCCTCTTTTATACAATAAATATTCACTGAATGACTAATAGGTGTCAGGCAGTGATTAAAAATAAATAGTAATAAAACAAACCTTGTTCTTACCTTCCAAATACATGTAGTCTGATAAAAATTACAAATAATAGAATACAAATAGAAAAGTGCTACATCAAAGAAGTATGGATGCCAGGATGTGGCCCAGGAGGCCACAGTGGCTTATAACTTACTCTAGAAGAATTCATGAAGACTTCCATAAATAAATAAGACTAGGCTGGGCACAGTGGCTCACGCTTGTAATCCCAGCACTTTGGGAGCCCTAGGTGGGCATATTACCTGAGGTCAGGAGTTTGAGACCAGTCTGGCCAACATGGTGAAACCCTATGTCTACTAAAAATGCAAAAAGTATCCAGGTGTGGTGGCACATCCCTGTAATCCCAGCTACTCTGGAGGCTGAGGTGGGAGAATTGCTTGAACCCAGAGGTGGATTCTGCAGTGAGCAGAGATTGCATCACTGCACTACATCCTGGGCAACAGAGGGAGACCCTCATCTCAATTATTATTATTATTATTATCATTATATCAGAATGAGAATTAGGCAGGAGGACAGGAGTCCAAACAGTGGGAATATTAGGAGTGAATGCCCACAGCTTAAAAAGTTTAGTGCATGCATAAATTTAAATGAGGTTGTAATTTCTTGAGTATGGAGTGCTAAGGGAAGAACAGAAATGCCAGGAGAAATCAGCCATGTCCAGTTCCTCTGGGGCTGGATAAGATGTCATAGTCTTTCTTTTATTCTAATAAAATCAGGAAAAAATTTGCAGTGCTTTGCACAGAGCATTTACATGAGCAGATTTGTGTATCTGAAAGATCACTTCCACTAGTGTTGAGTTGTGATTGAAGAAAAACACAGCTTGAGGTGAGGATACCCATTTGAAGCCTGTTTTGTTATTCAAATGACACCAAATATTAGCATAATCATTATATGACAGTGGCTTGGAATAAACTGGAGAGAATGAAAACAGAAACAAGTAAAAGGATTTTGAAGACATTTTGAATGTTTAATTATGAGGCTTGGTGGATTGTGTATGCACAAGTTGGGAAAGAGGTAAAATCCATAAATTTGTCCTAACATTCTGGGTTGGTCAGTCATCCAGGTATTTGGCTGCACCAAACATTAGGCACTCATGAAAGAAAGAACTGTCACATTAAAAGAAGAAAAATCATCAGATTTCATGAAAACCTGGAAGCCCTTGGTCTCACCTAGAGAGATCACATGGAATGAAAAGAGAAAATTTTTCCGAATAGAATCATGAAGGAATTCAAACTTGGAGATAAAATTTTCGAACTCAAGTTTCTTCTGGGGCCGGTAAGGTAACATAATTTAAAAAAACAGTGTAGATGTCAAAAAAATAAGCAACAGCATATGCTGATTATATGTGGCCACTGACACCATGATTCAGAGTCAGGATACAAAGCAATTGATGGAGACTGCAGTGGACTCCAGAACAAATGCCTTTAATTAGTTGTTACCATTTTTTTCAATGATAAAATTAATCAAGAAAATGTCAAACTGGATACTAGTATGATTTTTCAATACTGACAACTAATTAATTGTAAAAAACAAAAACGTATGTGAATCCCAAACAAAACACAATGGTGGGCAAGGTTCTACATAGCGCCATTCCATCTCACTTTAGGAAATATGATGAGAAAAATAATTAGCAAAAGAAAACGGAAGTGCATGAACAGAGATGTACAAACGCAGGGATCCTAAAGACTTAATAGACATCCTTGTACACAACCAAGTAGTGATAAGCTATGGGTTAATAAATCCTTGTGCTTGGGAAAGTCTTTGAATATTAAACAACGTGTATTGATATTATTTACAACATTGCCTTAAAGCCTCTCATCTCCTACTGCTCATCTTTGTCAAGCAGGATTTATTATGCTCCCACTTGCATAAGTTTCAGTGTTTGGTGTTCTACTAGTAAATAGAAGAGGTAGTTCATCTTTTTCAGAAATATGTTTCATTAGTGATTTAGCACTTTTTATACTTCCATTATATTATTGCAGGAACACATGTGTCCTAATTTCTTTTAAATGTAAGACATTTTCTTCCACTTTTCTGTCCTTAAATAGCACTGCAATACATTCTTTTTGGATAGTTTTCTTGATATAATTTTGCAAATGCTCCAACTAGAACAGAATATGGTTGCCAAGATCGTGTAGCTGGAATGACAGAAGCACATTTATCTGGGGTGTGTGGGGGCGATTATTGGATAGAAGTCAAACACTATATTGACTTGGCTCCACCATGCTTTCTCTTAGGCACCCTGTAAGATATTACGCTTTCTTGGCAGTATGAAGTGCTAACTCCTCTCTCGGGTTTACGGTATAGCCTGCCCAACCAGGAGGATGAACATGATAACCTAACAGGTATTTTTCCAACCATGACTACTGTGACCAAAGTTCAATAGTCATCTATAAACTTGTAAGCATTTCATTTTAAATAATTACACTTAAATTACCTTACAATACATCCAGTGAAATAAATCTTTGCTTTAACACATATTTCAGTGTTCTGAACAGTTTCATCCAGTTTTATTTTGCTTTATACAAAAGTTTTCAGAAAGGAACTTGGGAAAACCAATACCCTATGTATATCCATCAGCACATTCAGATTTAGTTCAATTTGTGAAGGATAATATTTTCTAAGGAACTGCATTATTCTATGAGTTTCTCAAATTTCACATATTTTCTCATAACTTAATTAATTTCAAAATTTACAAATATACCATAATCTGTAACTTTTCTAATAAAATTTAATAAAATATAATGAAAAATCAGTGTATGCTCCAAATTTTTTGTTTCTATCATATATTGAATCATTGAAATACATTTGTCATTGAAACCAATTTCTTTTGAACTATGTGCCCAAGTAAATGACATAATTTTGTGTCAGGCTTTTTTTTTTTCGAGATGGATTCTTGCTCTGTCACCAGGCTGGATTGCAGACAGAGCAAGAATCCATCTCGAAAAAAAAAAAAAAAAAAAAAGCCTGACACAAAATTATGTAGTGGAAGGAGACAAATGTACAGAAAAAAAAGGGAGAAGCTACTTATGAAACCATCAGATCCTGTGAGAACTGACTCACTACCATGAGTAAAGAATGGGAGAACCACTTCCACGATCTAATTACCTCCCATGATGTCTCTCCCACCGTGAGTGGGGATTACAATTCAAGATGAGATTTGGGTGGGGACACAAACCAGACCATATTCTTCCACCTTTGCCCCTCCCAAATCTCAACTTTCTCACATTTCAAAACATGACTATATCTTTCCAACAGTTCCTCAATGTATTAACTCCTTTCAGCATTAACCCAAAAGTCCAAGTCCATAGTCTCGTTTTAGATAAGGCAAGTCCATTCTGCCTATGAGTCTGTAAAATCAAAAGCAAGTTAGTTACTTCAAAGATATAATGGGGTACAGGCATTGGATAGATGCAAGCACTCAAAAATAGGATAAATTGACCAAAACAAAGGGACTACAGGCTCCATGCAAGTCCAAAATCTAATAAGGCAGTCATTGAACTATAAAGTTCCAAAATTATCTCCTTTGACTCCATGTCTCACATCCAGGTCATGCTGACTGATGCAAGAGTTGGGCTCCTATTGCCTTGGGCAACTCTGCCCCTGTGTCTTTGCAGTGTATAGACTTCCTTTTGCTTGCCTTCATGGATGGTATTCAAATATACCATTCTGGGGTCTAGAGGATGGTGGTCCTCTTCTCATAGCTCCACTAGGCAGTGCTCCAGTGGGGACCCTGTGCAGGGGCCCCAACTTCACATTTTCCTTCCACACTGCCCTAGTAGAGGTTCTCCATGAAGGCTCTGCCCCTTTAGCAGATTTCTGACTGGACATCCAGGCATTTTCATACATTCTCTGAAATCTAGGTGGAGGTTGTCAAATCTCAATTCTTGTCTACTGTGCATCTGCAGTACCAACTGACATACCAAAGCTTGGGGCTTGCACCCTCTGAAGCAAAGGCCTGAGCTGTACATTGGCCCCTTTTAGCCATGGCTGAGTCATAGGGTACCAAGTCCTGGAACTGCACAGAGCAAGAGGGAGGCACTGGGCCCAGCCCACAAAACCATGTTTCCCTACTAGGACCTGGGCCAGTGATGGAAGGTTATGCCTTGAAGGTCTCTCACATGCCCTTGAGACATTTTTCTCATTTTCTTGGTGATTAATATTCAGCTCCTCATTACTTATGCAAATTTCTGCAGCGGGCTTGAATTTCTCCCCAGAAAATGGGTTTTTCTTTTCTATCACATCATCAGGCTGCCAGTTTTCCAAACTTTTACACTCTGTTTCATCTTGAACGTTTGCTGCTTAGAAATTTCTTCCACCAGATATACTAAGTCATCTCTCTCAAGTTCAAAGTTCCACAGATCTCTAGGGCAGGGGCAAAATGCTGCCAGTCTCTTTGCTAAAGTATAGCAATAATCACCTTTGCTTCAGTTCCCAATAAGTTCCTCATCTTTATCTGAAACCACCTCAGCCTGGACTTCATATCACTATCAGCATTTTGGTCAAAGCCATTCAACAAATTTCTAGGAAGTTTCAAACTTTCCCACATCTTCTGTCTTTTGAGCCCTCCAACTTTGTTCCAACCTCTGCCTGTTACCCAGCTCCAAAGTTACTTCCATATTTTTGGATATCTTAACAGCAATGCCACACTCTGTGCCATACCAATTTACTGTATTATTCTGTTCTCACACTACTGATAAAGACATACTCAAGACTGGGTAATTTATAAAGGAAAGAGGTTTAAGTTACCTCAGTTCAGTAATGCTGGGTATGCCTCAGGAAACTCACAACCATGGTGAAAAGACAAACAAACATAGCCTTCTTCACAGTACAGCAGGAGAGAGAAGTGCAGAGTGAAGCAGGAAAAACCCCTTATAAAAACCATCAGATCTAGTAAGAACTCATTCACTATCACAAGAACAGCATGGGGGAACTGGCCCCATGATTTAATCACTTCCCAGGAGGTCAGCCCCCAACATGTGGGAATTACAATTCAAATTACAATTCAAGATGAGATTTGGGTGGGGACACAGAGCTAGACCATATAACTAGATAAGCTGATATATTAATACATCAGCTAAATATCCTATACCTTCACACCATGCTTTCAGGCATATGAAATTCATGTTTATGCTACAGCAAAATTATTATCTATTATGTTTTATAGATTTTTTGTGCTCCTATAATTGGAAAGAGCTGGAGATGAAATCCTAAATGGCAAGGTTTAAGTAATAAATCAAAAGATCAGGGAATAAATAGTAAAAAAGACCACACAAGTAATTACTATTATTTTATCTTCATAATAGTTTATTATGTGATTACTACAAATTATATTTGTCTTTAGTCTCTCTTCATGGCCAAGTGATTCTTCCTTGACTCCCACATATTTCTTATTGTCCTTTTGTATCTCTCTCATTTCATTCTCTTATTTTTAATTCACCCAGACCTTGGGCAAATGTAGAAAAGAAATGGATGAAGTAGAGGGGAATTAACAGTGAGTACTTTTTATGTGACATTAACTGGAATAGGCAGTTTCCTATCATCCTTTTCTGACTTGACATCAAGCCTGAAGACCTTAGTGAATCACACATTATTCTTCTTTACCACTCTCTACACTCAATCTAACACCGACCTTAAATACCTTTCATATGTCTTATGAATATCTCCATTATCAAACCACCTCTATTCAACCTGTCAAGGCTAGACCACTATCATTTTTCAATAACAAATTCCTAATTCTCTATGTAGAATCCTATTTCATCTTATTCTTTTTGCTGTATTATTTTTGAGGGATTATTAAATATTCATGTCTGCCATGTCATTTCAACAGCTTAAATCCTCCAGTGGCTCTTATATAAAACTGATGTATTCCCAAATACGTGCCACATTCCCAAATGATTTGCTCCTGCTTGTCCTCCCAAAGTAGCTTAGTGTCATTCTAGAACATGGTGTCTAGCATTATTCAGTTCCTCAGGTATTCCAAATTCTAGTTTCCTTTAGGGCATTTTCACATGTCTTTTCACCTTCATGGACTATTCTTTGCCTCACTCTTCCAGAATACCATGGCCATTTCTACACATTCAATATGTCCTTCTGGGCTTTCTCTTTCTATGACAAGCCTTCCTCCAAGATTCCTTTAGGTCTTTCAGCCTATACTTTAAATAAACTCAATTCGTCTTTCTGACAGTTAGTTAATGGTGTATTTAACTGTTTATACGTGTCCTTCTACTCTAGATTGTAAGATCCACACATCTCTATTGGTTATAATATTTTATATACATGAGACAGTTAGCAAGTTTTTGATAATGAATGAATGAAATAATAAATTGTCATATTTAAACACCTTGAAATCATATTTCAGGGTATGAGATTTCTAAATGACCTCTCTATGTATGAATCAGGATTAGGTAGATGGGATTCAAAGCAAAATATGAAAGCTATGTTTGAGCTATATCTAGTACTTCAATTTTAGAAATAATTATAGTCAATTTTAAATTTTCTGCACACACACAAAACAAATAACAGAATTTTGTGCTATGCCATTATGCTCATTCTTTGGACAATTTTTTATCAATGTTTATCTTTTACTATTTTCTCTTAATATAAATAAAAGTTATTTTTTTAAGTCTTGAATTTTAAACTAGCAGGGAGTCAATTTATTCAGTGTATAATATTACTTTTTCTTGTAACTATACAGATTACTAATTATCAAATATGTTACATTACATTGCAATAGTAGGCTTACTGAATTAATACCATGGATACAGTTCTATTATTCTATTTTATTCTTTTGTTATCAATATAAATTATTTTATTTTAAACCATATTTCATAGATAACTAGAAAAGAGGGAAATACATGAAGTTTATTTGACCAACATAGTAAAATATTTAGAAACTCCATACTCATTATAATCTTCAAAAGATCCAAATTATTTGGAGCAAAACATACAATTTCATTTGATATTTTCCTATAAAATCTGAGTTAAAAAATGATTTATCATTGTTTGTTGGCTAAGATGTATTTTTCTTGATTTAAGGCCTCATGCAAAAAATCTAAAATGCATTATTTGGCTCTGTGCTTTCTCACCTATATGGACTATGAAACAGAAAACTCAAAATATTGTCAATGGCATGATGATAATCCAATTTTAGAGGGATATCTTGGCTAGATCACTATAGTCGAGATTGTATGTACCTAGTTCAAAGAAACATTCAATAAGCTATGTACCTTTTTGGCTAAATATGAGTCACAGACGATTGAAGTCAAGAAGGCAAGGGCCATGTCAGAAAGAGTCAAGAGGATTTTGATTATCTGATTTTAAAATGTTAATCTAATAACAAGAAGGAAATTATCTTAGCAGTGTCACTGCTGTATAATACTTCTTTCCCTTCTTCCACAATGCAGTCATTAAAGAGCTTGTAAATATCTTTGTGTTAATATCACAAAGATATTTAGAGTCTTAATGAACTGAAAGAAATGAAAAAAATCTAAAATTTGACAATAAAATTGGCTTTCTTAAGAAACAATGAGTCAATTTAATGAATTCAGAAGGTAAATAGTCAAACCATTGGGCCGATTATGAAAGAATTTATTGAAACCAAGTCTGTCTCCCTGTATGTTTCACTAGCCTATTCTGTTTTCTCTCAGTCCTAACTTACCCCAGAAAATAAAGAAAATCAATGTCATCACTTATCCACATGAAAGATCTCAAAAAAATTTAGGTCAATTTTTGGTACCCCACTGCCCAGTTAATTTGGGGGAACACCCATATTCCTATTCCCAAAGACCACTTAATTGTGAGATAAAAGACTCAGTATAGAATCTGGTATGTCTAAGTGGCAGATACTTGCAAGTATCTTCATTTTCTTCATCGCCAGTGGCCCTCACTCTCTGCTCAATTAGGAGCAGAGCTGAGGCTGTCTGAGAATTATAAGGTGGTTTCCCAAGTCACTCATAATTCCAGACCAATACATCTTGTATAATAAATGATCAGCTGCTGACTTGAGTCACTTTAATTCTCTACATGGCTTCTCTTTGGTGTAGCTAAGAATCACATGTCCCATTCCTCTGGCCTTCTCCGAGTCTGGCACATTCCATGGAAAATCTGGATATTTCACAATAGAAGTCTGGTAAAATAACTCTCCACCCAAATTAAATAGTGGTGGCTCTGGAAGGAGAGTGTATGGTTGTTTCTGAAAAAGCCTGATTTCGGGAAGCCTTTCATAAAACGTCTGTTGCCCTGTTGTGGCAAAGTCAGCCGTAACCACTAAAATATTACATACTCCTCTTGTGTCTAGTTTTACCTTGAATTAATTTGGAGGAATCAACCTTCCCAAGTTAATTATTTTTATCAATCAACCCTCCACTTGCTCCCTGAAACTCTTATAGTTCTTTTCAATTAGGGTATATATCCTTTAAAAGTCCCCTGCCATATTCTCCTGAGGCTTTTCTGAGATTTCTGGAACGTGATTGAAATTATGTCCTATTTTAGCACTCACGAACTGTGAGTCTATTCTTTTAACTAATGCCAAATTTAAAGTTGAAAATTACAAAAAAAAATTATAAAACACTGCATTCTTCTTCAATATTCCTTGGTCAGCTATTTATGATAAAGCCTATTTTCATCAAGGTATCAGCTTTCTACTTTTCATGTAGGCTTATTTGGAAGATGAGTTAACTGGAACATACAGTTCAAACATAAAGAAAATATTTTTTTTTAACTTGGGCTGTATGCTGGTTATGGAATAATTCAAATTGGACACAATTATGTATTGTGAATAAAATAATACTTAAAGATTTTGTATAACTTTATCTGAAAGTACAAGCATATAACCATAAAGAACATATAAAAATTTATGTAAACAATGGTTCCAAATGTTTAGTGTGGTGACACACATCTGTAGCCCCATCTACTTGGGAGGCCTTGGGAGGGTGAGGCAAGAGAATGGCTTGAATCTGGGAGGCAGAGGTTGCAGTGAGCTGAGATCTTGCCACTAGAGTGCAACTCTGTGTAAAAAAAAAAAAAGAAAAGCTTAATTTTTAAATTCATCAAATAATATAATATTAGACAACTCATAATCTGCCTTTACTGTCAATCGTAGCTATTCTTCAATAATTTGCATTAATTTCTTCTACCATAATATAATAATATAGGTAATAACTATAACTTTCTTTGTAATTTGTAGTCAATCTAGAAGTATTAGAACAATTTGAATGAAATCTGGAAGAATTGATTTCTTAATATACATCAAAATAAGAGACCATATCTCATGTAAAATTTTTTAAACCAACCATGCTTTGACTCTAAATTATGAGGTATTCTGATTTTGAAATATCTACCACATATTTTTTGTCCTTAAACTACTGGGATGATTTACTACCATATAAGTAAATTAAAAATTTGTAATCCAATTCTCAAAATTACATGAAATAATGTAATCATAGAAATTTAAATTAACAATTTTGGTAAAGTTTATGAGATGCCATTATATGCAAATACAATAGTGGATAGGAAAGGCAGAAAAACAATAAATCACATATTTTACAGCTATGATATTTATGTATATTGTATTTTCCTGGTTAAAAATTAGAAGTAAGTTGTGTTTCCATTAAATTAAATTTTTGAAGCCAACCCTTCTGTATAAGATCCTATACAAAGATGGAAATTAAATAAATTGAGAGCATTCTGATTTCAATTTGAAGAAATTATTACCATCAATTTTTGGGCATCATTGGATATCTTCTGAACTTGACTGAATAGAAGTATTTGCATTTGCAAGTTGCAAAAAGATAGTTTCTAAAATCCTGAATGATTTCACTTTTTAAAAAATTTGTTGAGAATTTTTTTATGGATAAGTGTGTGGTCAATTTCAGAGTGTGTCCATGTGCAGATGAGAGAAATGTATATTCTGTTGTTGAGTGGAGCATTCTGTAGATGTATTTTAGGTGTACTGGGTCAAGTGCTGAGTTTATATTTTGAATACTTTTTAAAATTTTTGCCTCAATAACCTATCTAATTATGCCAATGGGATGTTGAAGTTTTCTACTGTTTTTGTGCAATTATTTAAGTCTCTTTGTAGGTTTCTACAAACTTGTTTTATAAGTCTGGGTGCTCCAATGTTGGGTGCATATATATTTTGCATAGTTAAACCTTTTTGTTGAATTGAACCCTTTATCATTATGTAACGCCTCCCCCACCCTGATTTAAAACTGATTTAAAGTCAGTTTTGTCTGAAATAAAACAGCAATTTCTGCTCATTTTTGTCTTTTGATCATTTGATAATCTTTCTCCATTCCTTTACTTTGAGTCTATGGGTGTCCTTCCATGTGAGATGGGTATCCTGAAAACAGCATAGTGTTGGGGCTTGCCTCTTTATCCAACATGCCAATCTAGGCCTTTCAAGTGGGTAATTTAGCCCATTTACATTCAAGGTTAATACTGATATGTGCAGATTTGACCCTATCATTATGTTGTTAGATGGTTGTTATACAGACTTGATTGTGCAGTTACTTTAGTGTCTATGGTTTCTGAACATAAGGATGTTTTTGCGGTGGCTGGTAACAGTCTTTTGTTATGTTTATAACTCCCTCAAGGAACATCTGTAAGAGAGCTTGGGAGGTAATGAATTCTGTTAGCCTACGGTGCAATAAAAATGGAAATCAGTACCAAGAAGATCTTTCAAAACAATAAAATCTCATGAAAGTTAAACAATTTGCTCATGAATGACATTTTGGATAAACAAAATTAGGAAAAAAACCAAAAAATTCCTTGAAAGCAATGAGAACAAAAATACAACATATCAACATCTGTGGGACATAGCTAAAGCAGTGTTAACAGGAAAGGTTATAGCACTGAATGCCCATATCAAAAAGTTAGAAAGTTCTCAAATTAATAATCCAGTATCATACCTAGAAGAACTAGAAAAACAAGACCAAAACTATCCCAAAGCCAGTAGTAGAAAATAAATTACCAAAATCAGAGCTGAAATGAATAAAATGGAGACATAAAAACTATATAAAATATCAATGAAATCAAAAGTTTGTTCAGTATAGTAGTTCTATATACTTAAAACAAAACACAAAGACAAAAATAAATGAATTCCCAAAACTGACTGGAAATGTTACTATTTCACAGGTTGCTATGCAGGACTTTTTCACAGGTTGTTATGCAAGCCTAGATTAACTGGAAGGCAACAAAACTATGACTAAAAAAATCATGGTTTGATCCAAAGTAAACAAAAAGATTACTGTATTATTCTTCAATTATTTTGTTTATTTGAAAAAGTATTATGACTAAAGTTTGTTCATATGATATATGAGATAATAATAGTCCAAAAAATAAAAATTGGTCTAAATAACTGTTAATATTCATGGATATTTGATGCAGTTAAAAAAATAGTCAACAAAATGAGGCGCATAAAATAGGAAAGAGATTTAGGTGTTTATAGCTAATATATGATCCCTAAGACACTTTCACTATATTTACTACTTAGACAATATCGGAAGGAAATCAAAATATGGTGTACAGTGGCAAGATCATAGCTCACTGTATCCTTAAACAATTGCTAGGCTCAAGCAATCCTCCCACCTCAGCCTCCAAAGTATTAGGTTGGTGCAAAAGTAATTGCTATTTTTGCATTAAAAGTAATGGTAAAAGTAATTGAGGTTTTACCATTAAAAGGAGTTACTTTTAATGGTGAAAACAATTACTTTTGCACCAGCCTAATAGCTGGGACTACAGGTGTCCACCACACCCAGCAAATTTTTCCTTTCTTTTGTAGAAATAGGATTCTTGTATTGTTGGCCAGGGTGCTCTAGAACTCCTGGTCTTAAGCTGCATCCAGCCTCAGACTCCCAATGTGTTGGTATTACAGACAAGAACACCAAACATTCTTTAAAAACAAAATCATTTTGAGGAGTTAATAACTTATGAAAAGCTGATGTTTTGTGTAATATGTAATTTATCTGTAACTACTATAAGCTTAATCTTCTGTACACCATCAAATAAGTAATATCTCTCCCTTGCAGATCGTTGCTCCATCTTCTATCCAGTTCTGTATTTTCAGATTAATCTGCCCTTGAATTATATAATTTGAGTAAGTTTTATCTATTTTTCTACTAGGGAGCTGGCTAATACAACCATCTGTTTTATGCTAGGGTGCTGGCTAATACAACCATATAGAAATAATTTTTAAGACTAAGTTGGATATTATCTATGATGTTCATAAACCAAAATTTAAAAATCAACATTTCCTATATAGTATATACATGTGCAAACATAAAAAGCTTTATAAAGGCAAAGGAACAAGAGATGACATCTTTGATCTCAACACCTCTGCTCTATTTTTAATGCTTTTGTATAACAAATTTTAAAATAATTTAGGGAAAGTTATGATAAATAATAATTAAAAACATTTAAAAATACAAATCAGCAAGCAGTAAGAGGATAACAACACTTTAGTGACAGAGATAAATTTCTTCTTCTCCTCCCTATCCCTTCCTCTCTTTTTGTCTTTTTTATTGCTCTCTCTCTTCCTGCAAGCACACACACACTCAGGATAATCTACTTCTGTTTAACATTGCATTGTGAATATTTTTATTTAGAGAAAATCTCCTTTAAAGACAAAATTCTGTCATATAAAATTTATATCATTTGCTTAATTTAACTCTTCTTTTCAGATGTTTAACTTATTTACATTTTCTTCTTTATAAACAATACTGCATTATTAGTCTCTATGGTTGTGTGTTTGCAGGCAGTCAAAATAAGTACTTTGATGTTATATTGTGAGCTAAGGGGCATGAAGCATTTGAAAATTGCCAACATGCATGGGACAGAATATTCTCAAGAAAGTAGACCTACGTTTTTAAATAACTCAAAACTATACAGTCCCCCCAACACCATTATATCTTTTAAAGATAGTATTGGCATTAAATAAGCAAAAGAGAAGCTTAGCTAACTTACGCTGTCAATATTTATTAATTTTTACATAATGTAGAAAGTAATTTAATAATAAGTAATTCCATTTTTAAAAAAGCTCACCTACTCTCTCATTGTTTACCCTTCTTTCCCCTCCAAAAAAAGTCCTCTTTGGTTTTCAAATTGCTTAAATTATTAAAGGAAAATATTTCATATAATTGTCCATATACTCTTAAGCACTTAAAACTATACATCAAAATGTCAGCACATTAAATTTTTTTATGTTTTTACTGAGAAAATGTTTTGCATAATATTTAAAAAAATTTTGTAGAACGTTAAATGGTGAGTTGATAGGAATTACACTGAATCTGTAGATTGCTTTGGGCAATATGATCATTTTTAAGTTTTCAATTATTTTGATTCACGAGCATGAGATATTTTTCCATTTGTTTGTTTCATCTACAATTTCTTCCATCAATACCAATTACATTTTTCACATAATTATAAAAAGCAATCCTAAATGTACATAGAAACAAAAAAGAGCCCAAATAGCCAAAGCAATCCTAAGGAAAAACAACAACAACAACAACAAAAAGCTGAAAGCACCACAATATTAGACTTCAAATTACACTACAAGGCCATAGTAATCAAAACAGTATGGTATTGATAAAAATATAGACATAAAGATTAATAGAACAGAATGAAGAACCCAGAAATAAATCCACATATTTATTGTCAATTGATCTTTACCATAGTTGATGAGAACACACAATATAAAGAACATCTTTATAAATAAATAGGTCTGGATAAATTGGATTGCTATAAGCAAAATGAAATTGAAACCCTATTTCTCATCATATACAAAAATCAACTCACAATGAAGACTTACATGTAAGCCCTAAGACAGTAAATATTTTATTTAAAAAAAACCTAGGATAGCCAGGCATGGTGACTTATGTATGTAATTCCAGCACTTTGGGAGGCTGAAGTAGACAGATCACTTGATTCTAAGAGTTAGAGGCCAGACTGGGGGACATGGCAAAACTACATCTCTACAAAAAATACAAAAATTAGCCAGGTGTGGTGGTGCAAGCCTGTAGTCCCAGCTACTTGGGAAGCTGAGGTGGAAAGACCACTTGAGCTTCAGTGGCAGGAGTTGAAAGGAGCTGAGATCACACCACTGCACTCCAGGTTGGGTGACAGAGGAAGCCAAAAACAAACAAACAAGAAAACCTAGAGAAAACTCTTTTGTATGTTGATCTTGGCAAAAATTCATGACTAAGCACTCAAAGGCACAGGCAACAACGACAAAATAGACAACTATGGCTTGACTAAACTAAAAAGCATCTGCACAGCTGAAGAAATAATCAACAGAGTCAACAGACAACATGGGAAATGGAAGTAAACATTTGCAAACCATGCATCTGACCGGAGACTAATATCCAGAATTTATGAGGAACTTAAACAACTCAGCAACAACAAAATCAAATAATTCCGTTAAAAAGTAGACATAAGCAGACATTTTCAAAAAGAAAACATACAAATGGTCAACAAGCATATGAAAAAATGCTCAACATTACTAATCATCACAGAAATGCAAATGAAAACCACAATGTCATCTTACACTAGTCAGACTAGCTACTACTAAAAAGACAAAAAGTAACATATCTTGATGAAGATTCAGAGAAAAAGGCATTAATCTGTTTTAGTCTGTATTAGTCTGCTTTCATGCTGCAAAGTCTCTTTTCACACTGTAAAGACATACTGAAGACTGGGTAATTTATAGAGAAAAAGAGGTTAATGGACTTACAGTTCCACTTAGCTTGGGAGGCCTCATAATCATGGTGGAAGAGGAAAGGCACTTCTTACATGGTAGCAAACAAGAGAGAATGAGAGCCCAGTGAAAGGGAAACCCCTTATAAAATCATCAGATCTCTTGAGTCTTATTCACTCCCATGAGAACAGTATGGGGAAACTTCCCCCTTAATTCAATTGTCTCCCACTGAGCCCCTCCCACAACGTATGGGAGTTACAGTAGCTACAATTCAAGATGAGATTTGGGTAGGGACACAACCAAGCCATTTCAGAACCCTTATACACTGATGTTGGGAATGTAAATTAGTACAACCTCTATGAAAAACCGTATAAAGGTATTTTCAGAAAACTAGATATAGCACTACTCCTCAAATCAGTAGATATCATTGGATCATACTCAAAGTGTATATCCACTACTTCATATATGCCAATGAAGACAAACCTTTATATCTAAAAGACCCTGTTTTGGTATGTTTTAAATATCACAACACCATTTATCACCATTTATCACAACATTACTAATCTGTGTCCATCAGTGGGAGGCTAGATAAAGAATTGAAATAATTCTTTTGTAGTGACATGGATGAAAGTGGAGGCCACTATCTCAAGTGGAACAACTCAGACATAGACAGTCAATTAATGCATGTTTTCACTTATAAGTGGGAGCTAAATAACATGGACATATGGACATAGAGCATGGAATGTTAGACAATGGCAACTAGGAAGAGTGAGCTGGTGGGAGTTGGACAGATGATGAGAAATTACTTAATGGATACAATGTAGATTATTCTGGTGATAGGCATCCTAAAAGCCCTGACTTCACCACTACATATTCTACCCATGTGATAAAATTATACTTTTACACCATAAATGCACAGAAATCTTTAAAAATGTTAAAAAGTTAGTTTCACCATCTATAATTCTTTCTATGTATCAAACACAGTTCTTGTTCTTCAGTTCTTCATATCATTACTTGCTTTATTTTAAAAAATATATAAAGAAATAGATTAACAAAGTGAGGCTTTCATGGATTATTTTGGAAGCAATCCCTGAGCTTTGTGTTCAAGGATATTCTATTACTGTTCTTCATACACATTACATAAGGGTGCATTTCTGTGTCATTATTAAACTTAATGTTATTGAGATAGATTTATGAGTAGAATTAGCCAGCCTCATAAGTAGAAGCATAGGTTGACATTAAAATGGGCCCAGAGCTAAGTATTGTATATGTCCAGAGTAACTGGAATTAGGGAGACCTGTAATTGTAAGTTTGCTGTAACTAAAGATGTTCAATGGCAGAGCTGAGTAGGAGATAAAGGCTTACAGAGTTTCGTGTAGAGGTGTGTGAGTATGTGTGGATATATCTATAAACAACCTTTCTTTTATTTTTATTACTGCCTATTTATTATGTAATGATTGATTTCATTGGTGTTCATACTTTCTTAATGTCACCAATGAAACTACAGAGAATTACTAAATTGTCCGACTCATGCTGGTATCCACTTCATGTTCTCAATTGGTAAGTTAAACTTTGTTCGGTTTTGGACATTTTAAAATCTGCTCTATTTTTTAAGTGAAGACAAGATGTATTTTATCTTGTCCTATTTATGCTCAAAGTTGAATCATATGGCTCTTCCCAAATAGTTTTATGCCTCCCCAAATATATCTTTAAGTAGGTTTGTGAAAATCATACAGAAGTCAAAAGTGATAAGTGTGCAACAGAATTACTCTAAAACTTGCTTAATCAGAGTGCTACTCTGCCTCCTAGTTAATTATCTAATTCTCTTACTTCAAATGGTTACTTGCTTTTGACAGAGGTTAATAATATCCATTAGAAAGTAAGGATAAAACTGTGCTTTAGGCCTTATCTCTAGTGGGAAAATAAGCAGCCGCCAAATATTCTGAACATTGTGTTTAATACTTTGGCCCAATTATTCTGCTAGATGAGAAAAAGCTTTGCATTGGCTGTTTTATTCAAGTTCTATGCGTCGGTTATGAAGAAAGCCCAGCATTCTACATTGGGTGGGACATTTCTATGGAGTTTGCAATCTACAAGTAAAAAAGCCTTACAAAAAGACAATTCCCTGGACATGTTAGTTTAAATTGCCTACCTCACCTGGTTTCAAGGAGAAATACATAAATCAAGTAGGTATCATTGGATCATACTCAAAGGTTAAAAAAAAAATAGTCTTAATCTTATAAAGGCTAAGATCTTTTGCCTAAACATTTCACAGAAGATTGAAATTTTCAGATATGATCATATATAGGGTGATGAATAATACATAATCTCACTTTTGGAACAATTTAGGACTTTCCTGAATTTTCAAAGGCATGTAACTGATTTTTATTTTGTTTCTACTTTTAAATATGCATTTCTTATCTTAGTAGTTTTATGAATTCATACGTGTCTAGCAGTCAGCATTTCAATTTTTCTAGTACAGAAAATAAGTAATCAGTGGCATGGTTCACACATATTGTATTACTGAAGTTAAAAAAGGCAGAAAAACACATACATGCTGACTTCTTATATAAGCTTTTATATTAGTAATTTATATTTACTTTGTTCTTAAGTTACACTGTTTCAAAAAGTTAAAAAAATCTTTTTGGAATTAGAGGTATGATAATGTAGAAAAGATAAACCAATCCATTTGTGCAGTATTATATAATTTAGTTAATGCCAAATTAGTCTGCTTGAAGTTGATTTTTATAAAAATGCTAACAAGTTGAATCACCAGAAAAAAATAGAAGATTCCTCTCTAATAGTAAAGATTTCTTCTCTGTGTGTGTTTTATTTCTTATGAACTTCAGAAAGTCTATAATTGTGCTTATGAACTTTGTTGATTTTTTTATTGATGTTGATTTTTATTGTTTGTTGATTTTTGATGATTGTTATTTTATTTTTGTTGTTGTTTTAGTCTCACTCTCACCCAGGCTGAGGTGCAATGGTGCGATCTTGGTTCTCTGCAACCTCAGCCTCCTGGGTTCAATGGATGCTCCTGCCTCAGACAACGAAGTAGCTGTGATTACAGGCACACACCACCATGCCCAGCTAACATTCGTATTTTTAGTAGAGACGGAGTTTTGCCATGTTGGCCAGGCTCCTCTTAAACTCCCGACCTCAGGTGATCCGACTGTGTCAGCTTTTCAAAGTGTTGAGATTACAGGTGTGAGCCACCACAATTGGCCATAAACTTTTAAAATAATATAAAAATTAAATATTTATTTAAATTAGAATAGTATAACATAGATCAAAAACATAGTTTCTTCATTTCACACTTATTTTATAATGAATTACGTCAAACTGGTTTATATAGATGCTGATTTTAGAAATAACAAAATAGTGTTGCTTTTCGGTGACTGTCAAATCCTTTTGATTAATAGAACCCTATTTTTCTACCTCATATACATTTCTTAAATTTTAACCTATATAATAATGTGATATTACCATGATATATTACACTCTCACCTTACTAGACAGTTAACAATTTGAAATATGCAGTTAGTTATCGTCTTATTTTTACCAAGTATATAAAATATTTATTCAATACGTTGATACAATCGTCTTCAGAATAATTAAATGCTCATTCAAAACAAATACTAATATCCACAGATGATAATATCTTGGTGCTTAATAAATCCCTAAACCATACTTTTGATGGACATATAGATAGACAGCTCCTCATTTTACAAATGAGTAGACTAAAATGCCACAAGGTTAGATATTAATTAAATTTATTCTTTGATTCTATAATCTATTGATAAAAATTTTATTAAAGTTTAAAACCCTCATTCCCTCAAAGGTTAGCATTTTTGAATGATGTAAACTAACTATGCAAATTACAAATTTTCTCTTTCAAACTCTTTTATTTTTAGAAGTTATAACAGGAGATGCTAGAAATACAGAGTATTTAAAGGTGTATTAATCTATTTCTCAGATAAGTGATCATTGCTATCTACAAGAATATAAATTAACAGTTCATTCATGTTAAGGATAGTTTCCTTTTATACCCTAAATTAGGAGTAAAATTGGATGTTTATAAATTAATTAAAGATTTTAAACCAAACTAACAAATTATCAAATAAAATCAGTTCTATACTTTGCCATAAAAAATATGCCTTCACAATAACCTGGAAAGATAGGTTTGAATGTAGAGTTTTCAGTCCCTTGGATGTCTGTGTTGAATGTGCTGGTTGAGGAAGAGCTAAGACCTAGCCCCATGTCCTCAGCTCACAGCTTGCTCCATTATATTCCCATCTCTGGCCTTGCACTTGAAGGGACTTTATGTTTGCATGTGTAAACATGCCAGCTCTTACTTTTAGGGTCCATCTAAAAAGCCTTTATAAAGAGCATCCGCTTGATCATTCCTTGGAATGTTCCCAGAGGTATATATATATCAGTGTGTTCCGCCTTAAGGAAGGCAGACTCAAAGAGGCCCACGCAGGAGCTGGTAACATGGCCTTCAGCTTTTTGGGCAAAACCTTCTAGGGTCTGGAATACCTGGAACATGGTCCAGAAGAGGAACCTGTGAGTTTTGGGTAGTCATATCCTACTGGCCCTACAGTCTCCTCCCAGGGCATGACACCTTTTGCCTTGGTCTAAAGATGGTAAAGTTTAAACTACGTATTAGGCATAATTGTAGTTTCTTATCCTATTTGCTGGCATGGCCCAAATTTCTTAGTTAGTATGAGTAAGGGGTTGTACACATGGTTCATGATCATTATAATAATATTTTACCAACTAATTCTTCTTCTAGAAACATCAACTTATGTATTTGTGGGGACTATTGATTCTGCCTTTTAACCATTACTTTATAGTGGAGACTGCTCTTTTTACCACGTCTAAGGATGGACACATAACTCATATTGCCATAGGATTATTTGACCTAAAGCTAGGTAAATAGATTAGGCCCCATTGTGGTAGAGAAATGTGAAGAAGGAAGCTATCTGGAAGCCATTATTTCCAACCATATGGACAAAATCTGAGAAAATTTGCCAATATTCAGAAGAGAGTAGGATTCACACGTTAGGACTGAGCAAAGCCACAATTCAGTGCTTTTTTCCAAGACATAAGGACTTTAAAATGTAATCTCGTCGAGTTTTTCAGGTCCCTAAATTATATGGAAATTATCCGAACAGTATAAGAATTGCAGAAATAGCCATCAGCTTATTGAAGAAGCCATTTCTCTTCACTTTAAATGGGATATCATTTATTTTCCACCAGTTTGAGAGCAGCTCGCTTCTTAATAGTGTGACAGATTTTTAATCCCTAACCTGTGAGTGCTGAGGATCCTTGTGAGTGGTTGAGGCCATATGGTGCTTTTCTGCAGTCATATGGAAAACCAGCTGGGTTGCCTAAAGATTTATGATCAATTATCTATGCTCATAGGGCATAAACCCATTGAACAATGGCTTTTTCTGTTTTTTCTATGTAAGGCGGAACACTCAGCTATTGTGGAGTTTCTTTGTCAATGGAAAAAATTATTAACTCAAATTACCAAAGTTTATACTTAAAATAAAATATAGTTTATAATAAAATTAATAAATTTTTTGAAAGTTTTGGTCTTCCTATGTTAAACATCCACAAACAAAAAAACACACACAACACTTAGTCAAACCCACATGCCCAAACACTATCAAAATTTGTTGAGTGGTTTAAATAGTGCTCTAGTACTTATGGATAAAATTATATCTTTTAAACTTGTTTTCCTTTTATATTTTCATGATCATTTTATTATAAATGGGACAACCTGGGAAAATATTTCATGACTCTACTTCTTATTTGTGTCTTATTATTATCTGGTCCTCATTATTGTCTCCAATTTGGTAGCTGACTGCTTTGGGGAAAATATGATAATCTCTCTATGTTGTCCTTAATGTAAAGATATTTTGTTTATTAATAATTTGTATGTGTTTATTGTGCCTATTGGCAGATATGCATGTTTAATAATATCCTCATTGCTCCAGAATAATTTGAGAAATAATCCCTGTAAACTATTTTTACTAGTTTGAGTAAAATTCTTATTTATTAGGTATTCATTTAATAATATTCTTCCTTTATAAAGGAACACTTGATCCTTTATAAAAATAAATGAATAAAATGACTCCTAATTCTGCTGAAAAAGGTGAACATAGAATGATGGAAAGACTTCTTAAAATGAGACTAAGACTAAATTAGAAATTAAGCCATTAATCTTCCCATTTTCTAATTTTTTAAGGGTGAAACTCTGGGGTTAAAAACATCAATCTTTATCTGTTACATTGCTTCAAATGTCACATTTGAGTCATTTACTTGTAAAGCTTTGATAAATTAAACTCTAAACTATAATGCATTCAACTGTCCAATATTTTGTGTCATGTATTTGTGATATGCAGTAAATTACATTTATGCGCATGCTAATATACTACATTAAACCCCAGCTAATTGTTTTATACTGTAAATATAGCTTCACTTATTTTTTATTTTCGTGTCTACAGTTATCCTAAATTATGATTCATTGACAAAGTTCAATTGAATTACAATATAGATGATTTTTTTGAGTAAATATAAAGCAATCAATAATTATTTATGCTCTGCTTACCTCAAAAAAAATCAGATTACCACTCTTACAAACTTAATTTAGTTTATATATGCATATCTCTATACCATTTTAGACAGAAAAATGGAGTATCTATTTTATAAGTAATAAATCTATTTACTGTCATAATTAGAATCACTGAAATTTTAATTTTGATAATGTAGCTTTTTAATTAATAGACATTTTTAGTAATACACTGTCAGGAATCAAGTATAAATTGATACTGTGTCTGTAGTCACATTCACACATTATTTCTGAGATATAATTAATATAAAAATTATTATTCAAGTACAGCCCAAACCAATATTTTCTTTACTAAATTAGTTTATAAAAATATTAAATTTCATGTAACAATACTTATTTGCTTTCTATAAGTAGTAAAAAATGCTGAAAGCAAAGCATCTTTTAAAATATATGTGCAGACACTAAACATTGCTAATATTAATGGGTTATCACATTTATGAAAGTATTTGAAAATTCAATGAGATCTTTCTTTTAATAAGTACTTTACATTTTTAAAGAGTTTTCCAGTGTCTTTTATTTTTACATAAGGCAAACACTTTTTTTCTAAAGTTTACCTTAGTCATGGGTTTGACACAGAAAAATATTCAAAATACGACTTTTTCTTCCACTATTGTATGATTTATTTTTTACTTATTATTTATGGATTACTATATTGCGGGAGATTGTTGAATGGAGAGGGAAGAAAAATGTGAAAGGGTAAATACAAGACAAATATTGATTGAAGTAGTAATCTGTTAGGACATGTATGCTCTTTAATAAATCCCAGAGCTTCCCTGGATACATCTGTTATAAAAAACAAAAAACAACAACAACAACAACAAAAATCTCCTTACCTGCAGAAAATCTATACTATGTTGAATTATTCTCTCAGAAAACATATGCTCAATATGACAAAATAAATTTAGTGAATAAACAATAAAGTTGTCTTCTACACTAAATTTATCATAATATATACATATATATTCAGTAATATCAAGTGCAGATGGGATTCATGAAAATTGATTAATATGTGTAAAATATTTTGAAATATTCATGTTATAAAATTAATTATTAACTATTTATGCATTATTTAATGAGCATATACAACTTGTATTTTCCTTTAGATTTTCAAAGTACTAAAACTCTATTTTATGTGGGCAGGTAAGCTTTAATTTGAAAAAGTTTTAGTGTTTATTTTAATTGCTGTTCACTTCTCTGCCTTTATGGCCACTGCCAAATTGATAGAACAGGTTTAAGAAATTCAGACTTTGGAGTATAGCAACGTTATAAAAAAAAGCCTAAAACTGTAATGACTAAGTATGCGTATTTTTTAAACTCCAAAATACAATTAGAGAAGATGAAAATGATATTTGAAGTTCATGTCTATTTATGCACCTTCAATAAAATTAGACATAATTAGCTCCCTATAGTCATTAAAAAATATGAGAGGTAATTTAATTGTTTTGGGGGCTCCCAACCTGATGGTTATCCCAGAACTGCAGCTTAGACAAAGCATATTTATCATGTATCGTAACAAGTGAACCCATAAAATCTATAGAGTGAAATAACATAAATCACCAGGCAGTAAGTACTCACTGAACCTCAGGAATTTTAGAATTCCCACTTCTTCAGTGAAGCAATATGGACTCTATAAGAATGGCAGGAGAAAATAGTTAATGATCTAGAATATGAATGACAAACTGGTGAATTATGGGAGTACATATTCACTGGGATTTTGAATATTCTCATTTCTTTAATGAAGAAAATGAACTCTTTACACTGCCAAAATATACATATAAGGATGATCTATGTTGGTGGTTGGACACCAGTGGCTTGAGGGATTTGGTATAATAATGTAATAAGTTCACCCTGAATTGAGTGAGTGGGCAGCATTAACTTAATTTAGTTGCCAGCATTTAAAAATCCGCAGTTTTTCTGTAAGAACCCATTTTCTAACTTATGTTAAGTAAGAGAATCTGATAGCATGGGTACCTCATTAACACACAGTGACAATCTATTAAGTTTGAAGACAACTGCATCTTAGAGTACCCATTGTTTTCTTCCTCTCTGAATCATAAAGGTTGGATTTCACAGGGAACTGCCTGAGAGACTCCCTCACCATTTTCCTACTCAGTTTAATATCCATCCTGTTTCTTTCTTCTGTATTCATGGCAATTATCACTACTGGACATTTCTTCTTTGTTTAGATCACTCAAATGTTGGCTGTCAGGTTCTCTAGGACTGAGAATAAAGCATGTCGAATAGAGGAATCTAAATAATATTTATTAAATGAATGTCATGTGTCTAAGTGTAGGTTGTCATTTCTTTGTATAATGTTTCTGTTTCTTTGCTCACAATAGGGAATAGAAAATTCTTATGATTAAAATTATATCAAAAGTAACAAATACAAAATTAACAAACATCACGATACATTTTGCTTCACATTTTTTTAATCTTCCTTTCTGAGGTTTTTTAAAAGATTGCTTCTTCTGAAAGTGAACAATTGTATCACTTTCATTAGTGGTCTCTATTTCTTGATGATTTGTAAAATTTGTTTACTGTATGTAGGTTACTCTTTTAAAATATTATCTGTTTAATGGATTATCATATTCTTGAAATAATACTATTTTAAAATCATTATGGATTTATCATACATTGCTCACATTTGCTACTTATTTTTTTTTTAAGACAGTTTTACTCTGTTGCCCAGGCTGGAGTGCAGTGTCAGGATTTCTGCTCATGGCAACCGCCACCTCCCAGATTCAATCAGTTCTCCTGCTTCAGCCTTTCACATAGCTGGGATTACAGGCACGTGCCACCATGCCCAATTTTTGTATTATTAGTAGAGGCTTGGTTTCACCTTGTTGACAAGGCTGGTCTCGAACCCCTGACCTCAAGTGATCTGACTGCCTCAATATTCAATACTTTTATCTAGAATTTGTTTTATATTACCACCTCTCTATCTTGTTAACTTTATTCTAAGTGACTGCAACAATGACTGCCAGAATTAACATTTACTCATCTATTGGAAACAACTCATTCTATTTATGTGATATTATAGTAAAGTAGTGAATGATGTTATCAGCATGATTAACTGGGTGAAGAATATACAGGATATCTCTATTATTTCTCACAAGTGCTTATAGATCTGTAATAATTTCAAAATTAAAATATTAAAAACAAAGCTAATTCCTGGAAGAATTCTCTGTATGAATTCAGAAATTCTTGTTAAATGACTAAATGGATACATAAATTGATAATTCCTATTCCATATATTCATTTAAAAAATCTAAATCTAAATTATATTGAACACTATCTTGATTGGATGACAAGAATAATTTGCATAGTCATGTGTTTCAATACAATCTCACTCCAATGGCCTCTATAGCTTCATCTGCCAGAACACAAAAGGAGGCTCTTGTAATCCTCAAGATCCAGCAAGGCCTCCTTCTTTTTCCTCAAACTTCCCTGTTTCACTAGGATCATCTGTTCAGAAAACAAATCTCTAAAAACATATTTACAAGTAGAACTGATAAACCATCTCCCAACGAGATTAGATCAGAATTAATCTTGTTATAACCTGCATCCCTTTTTACTTCTGCTACAATTAGAAGCTAAGACTCAACAGGTTATCTTCCATCTTCTACTCTTTTACAATCAAGCATCCCTGTTTGACCTCACTAACTCTTTTACTGTCATCTTGAGAACACTTCACTAATTATCAGCAACATTCTCTATTAAAATAATTTTCTTTCTAAGTATTACCTCCATTATTTTTTTTTCACCCAAAGCAAATTAAGAAAAATGGCTCCACTAGTCAGATATTAAGATGCATAAGTTGCAGCTCTATCAAGTATGTATGTGTGAGCAAGTGAGTGAGTGTGTGGGGGTGGGGTAGGAGGGGTCATTTTTTCCCAAACTCTATTATCATAAACCTAGAATACAGTATACACCCTCAAGGCTTCTCAAATACCTCTTGTGTAAATATATTCCCTGTGTCTCTTAAAATCTTCAGAACTCTGGAGTTGAAAAGAGAGAATTATATGTCTATACATTTTTCTAGCTTTAATTTGTCTGAATAAAATGCAGTCATGAAACTCCAGTCAATACCACAAAAGTCACAATTTTATATTTTTGCATTTCTGCACTACCATTCTTAACCAGAATACAACAAATTCTTACCTTCTTTTAACGTCCTTCAAAAATGATATAGTGTTTAAAAACAAGGGAGGTGGACTTGATTTTTTTACATGTAAACTTTGTAAGTAATCATTATAATCATCTGTTAAAATAATATTAAAAAATAAAATACTGTTCAATATTCATAAATAAGAATTCATTTCATATGCTTTGTAAAATGTATTAAAAAGTCATATTTGAATTATTTTACAAAATAAAAATTGTCTAAAATTGACACAGAACTAGAAGCGGTAAGGTATTTATTTCAATATTTTGTTTTAAAAGTTGCCATTGTTAAACATTTTTCAAAATGTCATAAAATCTTGCTAATGTACCTAATAAACTACTCTGGAGGGTATGTATTTCTCTAAGCCATTTGGAAAGTAGTTAGTGCCCTAAAGCACAAGAACAAATAGCCCCTTTATTTCATCCTTGCTAGTTGCAGTTCTTTAAACAGCTTCTAAATTAGATATGCCAATGTTCACCTGAGAATTAGAGAATACAAAAAAATAGCCATATTGCAGGCTCAATAACCTATTATTCAACAAAATTTCTCATGCTACATACTGCGTATTGTTTTGTGCTGTAATTTAAGTGAAGGGTAAAACAAAACAACATGGAATAAATTGAAATTTGTATATTTTAATAGAATATTTACCTGCAGTGTTCTACATACCTAAAGGCATACCTGTAGTCTACTAAATGTACAATAGCATAATGTCTACAAAAATTATGTACATACCTTAATTAAAAAATACTTCATTGCTAAAAAAATGTTTACAATTATCTGAGCTTTTAGCAAGGGGTCATCTTTTTGTTAGTGAGGGTCTTGCCTCAATGTTGGCTGGTGACTGTGGTGGTTGCTGAATGCTGGAGTGGTTGCAGCAGTTTCTTAAAGTAAGATGACAATGAACTTTACCACATTGATTGGCTTATCCTTTTATGAAAATTTTTCTGCACTATTAATATGGTGGCTGTGTCCCCACCCAAATCCCATCTTGAATTGTAGCTCCCATAATTCCCACATGTCCTGGGAGGGACCCAGTGGGAGATAATTGAATCATGGGGCAGGGTTTTTTTCCCCATACTGTTCTGATGGTAGTGTATAAGTCTAACAAGACCTGATTGTTTTATAAGGGGATTCCCTTTTTGCTTGGTTCTCTTTTCTGTGTTGCCCGCTGCCATGTAAGATATGCCTTTTGCCTTCCTCCCTGATTGAGAGGACTCCCCAGTCACATGAAACGGTGACTCTGTTAAACCTCTTTTTCTTTATAAATTATCCAGTCTCAGGTATGTTTTATTAGCACCGTGAGAATGGACTAATACAAGCATGCAATGTTGTTTGATAACATTTTATCCATAGCACTTCTGTCAAAGTTGGAGTCAGTCCTTTTAAACCCTGCCACTGCTTTATCAACGTTTACATGATATTCTAAATCCTTTGTTGTCGTTTCAACAATGTTCATCAGAATTCAAATCCACCTCAAGAAACTACTTTCTTTGCTTAACCATAAGAAGCAACTCCTCATGTTTTACAATTTTATCATGAGGTTGCAGCAAATCAATCCCATCTCCATTTTCAATTCTGGTTCTCTAGCTATTTTCACCATATCTGCATTATTTTCTCCACTGAAGTCTTAAATCCATCAAAATCATCCGTGAGGGTTGGAGTCAACATCTTCTAAACTCCTGTTAATGTTGATATTTTGACCTCCCATGAATCATGAATGTTCTTAATAACATTTAGAATGGTGAATCCTTTCCAGAAGGTTTTTGTGGAGCAGTCAGAATACACTTACTTATCAACTGATTTGGCCAACTCATATGGGGGTGTTTTATTGCATACCAAAATAATAGTAACATCAAAGATCACTGATCATAGATCATCTTAACAAATATAATGATAATAAAGTTTAAAATATTGGTAGAATTACTGAAATGTGACACAAAGACACAAAACCAGCACATTGGAAAAATCATACTAATAAATTTGCTCAATGCAGGTTTACCACAAATCTTCAATTTATAAGAAATATAATATCTGTGAAGCATGATAAATTGAAATACAATAAAATGATGTATGCCTATACAAAATCTGTGTTGTTAGATAGTTTAAGTTCTTTTTTTTTTTTTTTGCATTTTTCCTTGTTATTAACAAAAATCTGTCCTTCCAATAATTAGTATCTTTTTTAAAAACTCTCATCTTTATGGAAACACATCCCACTTACATGAATCCTTTTTCAGAAATCTAAAGAGTGTCATACCTCAAGTTTGTTTACTTCATTTTCTCAAAATTTCCTCATGTTGAGCAGTTCCTAATATCTTTAATGTTGATCTCACTTATCTCTATGCAGTTAAGTTTATCAGTGTCTCTTATAAATGTGGTGCTTTAAATTGACTAAAATGGTGCCCATGCAGTCAGACTATGTTGGTCTGACTAACATGGGCACCATTTTAGTCAATTTAAAAATTCAGACTATGTCGGTCTGACTGCATGGGCACCATTTTAGTCAATTTAAAGCACCACATTTTTACATTTTTTTTATTGGTAACCTTATTGTTAACTTTATTTAAGATTTCAGTGTCTTGTTTCCATTAAATTTTCTAGTATTTCAATGACTTTCTCTTCCTAGCTTCTTTAGTAAAGTTAATTATCTCATCTTCATGTATTCACCTCTGAATTATTTTTTTGGAAACTGCACATTCCTTTCTATACTGACAGCATTTTAAATTAATTGCTTGCTTATTTGAGTGTCTCTCTTATAAGACCTTGGGTCTTTGAGTATAAGGAAAACCACATTTGTCTTGATATCTCTGTTGTTTAGTGAAAGAATAGATTGGCAAATGACTGGATGATAATTCAAATTTCAAAAGTTCAAGACATGGCATTTCATGTCTAAATCCATATGCTTTGTAATAAAATTCTCAGTCATAAAACTTTTATCAACATTTTATTAAAAATGATTAACCACAAGGTAAAAGGTAGCTATATTATACTTCTATAATACATAGAAATATGAATATTTTATTCTTTTATTGTGAAGCATAAAATCATTTCAAATATTATTAACATAATGCTAAAATGCTATGTGTATTCCTATAAATAATATTCTAAGCATATTCAAAAATTCATATTTTTATGTCTCATTTATAATGCTACATTTAAGAAAATTATAAAGAACACTTTTTACAGCTCAAATTTTAAGAGTTACTAAGACAAAATAGCATTTAATATGTCTTAATTTCCAGAACAAAATAACAAATTACTAAAGCAGAAAACTTCCCATCTGTAAATGTGTATAAAGAAATAATAACTGAATTAATAAGCTAGAGATCCTAGGTGTTTTTTTTTTAATTGCATCATAGCATTTACAGATGGGAGAAAATTTGGATTTTTAAGAGCCATCTGTTGATAAAAATCCCTAACTTGCTATTTGTTGGCAATTTTTCATGATAAATCTTTCAGTTTTTATCTATTTTTAGCAAAATAATTTCATAAAATTCTCCCCATGTAAGATATCATCAAATGTTAATACAAAAAGGAAATAACTTTATTTTCAGTAATATTAGAGCTAAAAAATGTTTTAATGACAGCCACCTAAAATTATTTATTTTTAGCATGGAAATTTTTTTTTCCATGCTGACTACGAGTACATAACACTAAAGTAACTACCTAATTCATTTAATTTGATAAAGTCAAAAAATTTTAACTGACTTCTAAAAAAATCAGTATATACCTTTATCTTACAAGAAAAAAACACCACCAACAACAAAAAACTAAAAGGATTTAACCAAAGTTTGCATTTTCACAAATATGCAACATTAATCTCTTTAAGTGTCAAAGACACTTAATCTCCAGATACTGGAGTTTTATTTATAAGATTTCAAATTCTTTAACAACCTTAATTATCAATTGTTTAATTTTGACATGGCATTCTTAAGGTCATCAATGCTAATGCTTTTTTCTCATTTTTATCCTCCTGGATTTGCTGGTTTTTTTGTTTTTGTTTTTGTTTTTGTTTTTTGATATAATGAAATGTCAAATGAAGGTGGCATAAAAAAGTATTTGGAAGGCATGTCCAAATATATTTCCTAAGTGCTGGTTTTAGGCACTGAAAATTTATTGGACCCTTGAAATACCTTTTTAAATCTATCTATGGAAGAGACTTCCTGCCTTAGAGATAAGAGTCTTTTAGTACACACTTCTGTACCTTTGTCCCTAATTTGTTTCTGAAACTCAAAATTTAAAAAGAAAATGAAGATATAGAGATCATTAGGCTTTCTACCTTCAGAACCCTGAGACAGTAGCCTTCTGAATAAAATTTTTATGAGACACTACTTTAAATATTAACCATGCAAACATAAGCTATTATTAAAATTCTATATTGAGGTAGCAACTCATCTATTGTTTTCTATTCCAGAAGCAAATTTTGTGAAATTTTAAATACTTGTTAAATAATTAAATAAGCCTTTATTAATTCAAAATGTTAGAAGTGATAAAATCTCTTTCTTACTCTTATATACTCCAGAGCTTCACAGCAGTGAATTCTATTCTAACTTTTTAAAAAATGCTTTTCTTTAGGGAGTGGTTTCCTTTGTACCTCATACTTTATTCCCGTTTTGCACCTCCTCAGTGAAGACTTATCTGAACACTTCAGCCATACACATTTTCTCCCACCACTTAACTCATTTTGTGTTAATAATCTGCATGTCTTTTGAATCAGAGATCCCCCAATCTTATTTAACAATGACTCTACAAAGCTTTATAGGTTTTGCAATCCCCCTTCCCTTCCACTAAGCATAGGCCATATAGTCAATTTCTTCATATTTGTTACAGCACCAGCACTGAACAATGCACAAGTGACTTAAAAGTACTTTCTGAATTAACTTACAGTTTTGATGACTATTTACTGAAACTAATTTTACCTCAGATAAACAAGTGTGTGGGGCAAACAGTATTTAGTCTCTAATAGGGATTGGCATAAGTGGTCATAACTCTGGCAAACGTCATGCTGCCAGTCTAAAAGAAAACAGCTGGCTAACAACCATCAGATTAAAATTCTCAGTTTTTTTTCCAAGGGTAAACTTAGGGTGAATTAAAGCTCTGAAGTCTACTAAAACATGTAAATTATACTTTTTTCCTCCTGTCAACTAAATAGGCATGGTTTTATAAGCACAATTTAATCCAAAAAGCAGATGTAGTTTTTCCTTACAGTACAAAATAGAGCCAACTGGCATGCATAGTAGTTTTTTTCTCTCGTGTCATTATTGGAAGTGGCAGGTTGAAAGAACTAAGAATTATAATTTCAGGACATGGCAGTAGATGCAAAGAACAAAGTTCCATTTCTTCAGAGGAAATAGAAAAAATGGAGGAAGAAACGAGATAAACTTTTATGGAAAAAGTAGTGGCATAAAAATGATGTCAATCAGAAATTACATTATGAAGTAAGCAAGGGCAATACTAAAAACACAAGTATTATAAGTTCCCAAATAGTCTTTAAATATGTGTGTAAAGGAATTCTACGTTTTTAGATATACTTCAATTCAACAAATTAGATATTTGCTATCATTTGATTAGTCTCCCTGTAAGTAGCCAAATGCCTTCAATGTACCCAAGAGATACCACATTTTCTGGTTTAATGGCCTGTGAGGCTATACTTGAATCTATATAATTTTCTAGATCGAAATATGGATTTTAGTTTTTACATGAGAAAGATGATTTATTAATATTTTCTGTGCCCTTTTCACATAAATGAGTGCTGGCTGCTCCATAAGTATTTTTTGGCATGTTTATATACAGAATTGCAGTAATCAGATGGGTAAACTATATAGTTTTTTAGTCAGAATATAGTTATTCTGAATCCAGTGCTGTAAGCTATATGATGTGGTCAAAGTGGCATCAATTTTAGACTCTTTAATTTTTTAGTTTTTATCATTTAAAACCAAATATTAACTTTACAAACTAAAGTTATTATATTTTTTAGTTTTATAATATTTAAATTAAATTTATGTAAAGTGCTTCATTCTATACCTGGTACATTTTAGAAATTTAATAAATGGAATTTATGTTATTAATAATAAAGGAGGGCATTACAGAATTTGATCTCATATTGAAGTAGGAAACATGTAAAATGCCAGCTGTCTTCTGGATCACATAAGAAAGAGTTTAAAGTCCTGGTAAGCTGAGCATTTAAATTTGCTTTTGCTTTTCAGGTCCACAGTCTCTAAATAAAACCACAATGTGGAAAGCCAACAAAGTCCTTAATAGGGTGTTTTTTTTAAAAACTTTAATTAGTGAAAGGAGCCAGACACTTCCTTAGAAAGTTTTAATTATCAGTGACAGCCTTGCATATTTTTGATTCAGATCACTATCTAGATCTAATCCAGAACAAGTCTTTCAGTTTAGGTAGTCAAGGCACTAGTAAGGAAAATGAGAACTTGAGCATGTATTTAGGAATTTGTGGCTGCAGGCAATAGACTGGGAATGAACTGAAATGTTTTGTAAGTATGTCTATCCTATGTATCCTATTGCATTATGCAGCTGGATTTCCATAGTGTTTAACAAGAAACATGAGATATTTTTGTTTTAATTTGGATTTCATTATGTAGCTAAATCTAGTATGGAATGCATAATTACATTTCAAAGTAGAAGCCAAGAAGCCAGTGCTCTCTGTGTCTTCTAAGATCTACAATGTACCAGGAAAAGAAAGCTAGAACATGGGAAACTTTCGTATGCACTGCAGGCTCTTCCAAGGCTCAGTAACAACAATGACAACAACAATTAAAAGAGCAACTAGGGGGCCGGGCATGGTGGCCCATGCCTGTAATCTCAGCACTTTGAGAGGCCGAGGTGGATGGATCACGAGGTCAGGAGATTGAGACCATCCTGGCCAACATGGTGAAACCCTATCTCTCTCAAAAATACAAAAATTGGCTAGGCGTGGTGGCGCCCACCTGTAGCCCCAGCTACTTGGGAAGCTGAGGCAGGAGAATCGCTGGAACCCAGAAGGCAGAGGTTGCAGTGAGCCAAGATCTTGCCACTGCACTCCAGTCTGGCAACAGAGCAAGACTCCATCATCTCAAAAAAAAAAAAAAAAAGGAACTAAAATGTTGAGCGTTTACCATATATATTCAAATCACAGTTCTGTGTTATTTTCTTATATTAACTCATCTATAATCACAAAACCTCTATGCACTTAGTAGTCTTATTATGCAAATTTTACATATAGGTAAACTGAGGACTGGAGAGGTTAAATAATTTCCCAAAGAGTAACACTTGGTAAGTAAATATGTCCGAAAGGATTTTACAAATGTGAATACATCTTTTGAGACTGGGGTAGATAACTTGTCTACTCTGTCTGGAGTGAAATGCTCTACTCCCGCCAGAATTAATTATATGTTTATTTATGTTTGACAATATTTCAGAGGTCACACTATATTTTAATAGTTAATATCTGATTAACCTAGATTATTTACTGAATTTTAGATTTTGATTATATTTGTACCACATGGTATATCAGAAAAACTACAAAATATTTTCATCTTCTCTTAATTATCTAACTTTGAGAGAGGAGAATTGGGGCTTCATGTAGTCTCTCACTCAGGAAATGCTTATTGCTTGAGAAAAATATAGCACAGCATGTGACTTATATCTGATGGATAGGGCATCTCCCAGAGACTGCCCACTAAGGTCTGATTAAGGTCTCTTATGTGGCTGCATCTTGACCTGAGTCACTGCTTATCTCCACAAGGAAGGATAACATCACTTCTCATTACCAGAAATGTTCTGGTATCCACATTTCTCATACTCTACATAGTTTTTCATAGCAAGCACTGAGAGGAAGACATTATTCTATCTCTACAATTCATATTTTCTGTCCCATGATACATTTATTCCCATAATGTTTGACATTGGGAAGGTTAACTCTCTTCAGAGGAAATCCCAAATTTATAGGGATATATAGTCTACTTAGAAGAATATGGTCTGCTCAATCACTCAAGAGAAGAATCACGGGCTATCACACATGGACCTCTTTTCACAATATTGCTTTGAAATGAATAAAATAAAATACATAGAATTGTAAGAAAACCCAATTATATTAAAATAGAAGGGCTTTCAGTAAAAAGTCTATTTACACTTTAAATAAAGTTTATTTACACTTTAAATAAACAAATACAGTGGTGGCTCTAAGTAAAACCATGATTTCAAAGGAATGACAAGGTAGATAGCATTTCAAGATTTCTACAGCATTTCTAAGATAATAGGAAAGAATCAAAGAAATATCTATTGACGACAGAGTCATAAGTACCACTAATAGTTTTGAGGTTGGTGACTATATAAATTTTTTTCCCGTAAAGTTTAACCAGTTTCCAGAATTTGTATCTACAAACTCTTTGAGGATGCTTATGACCTAGATTATAACCTAGAACTCTAGTCTAGAGACAAATAAAAGAATCTAGGAACCTACAGAATAAGGGACCTAAGAGGAATTAATATTAAGAAGTGAAGAGGTTTTAAGAAAAAGAAAGTCTGTTTCAAATAATTTGAACAAGGTAAATGAACTGAGCTTCTTAAAACCCCAAGTAAAATTACTTATTCACACATACATGTGTTTTATTTTATTTTTGAGATGGAGTTTTCACTCTTGTCGCCCAGGCTGGAGTGCAATGGCGTGATCCTGGCTCACTGCAACCTCCGCCTTCCAGGTTCAAGCAATTCTCCTGCCTCAGCCTCCCAGGTAGCTGAGATTACAGGCCACCACCACCATGCCTGGCTCATTTTTGTATTTTTAGTAGAGATGGGGTTTCAACATATTGGCCAGGCTGGTCTCGAACTCCTGACCTCAGGTGATCTGCCCATCTTGGCTTCCCAACATGCTGGGATTACAAGGCTGAGCCACTGCACCCGGCCTTATAAATGTATTTTAGAAGAGATAAAAATCAAGGAAAACGAGATCTGGTTTGTTATGGAGTAAAGAGAAAAGACTCAGGACATTTACATGCATTTGAAACTTAAATTCTATTGGAAGAAGAAACTCAGATCCAACAGGGAATTAGTCAACAATTTCAAAGAATAAAAAAATTGATCCATGCAAAATAATGATATTGAAATATATGGGCCCAAATAAAGGAGAAATGAGGTAATCTTTTTTGTAATCTCAAAATACAGGGGAAACATAACTGACATCTGGTTACCAAACAATGTGGTGATGAACATCTTTGTATAAAGCCTGTAAACATCTGCGTATATCTTCCTGGGATGGATGTCTGAAAGCAAAACTTGGCTTTCAAAGAATACACAGGACCAAGTGGTAGTATCATCATTACAAATCTTGTTAGAGATGAAGATACCTGTCAAACATTTGCCTGCAGGTAGGCTTTGTCACTAATCCCCCTGTTTACCACTGGGCCAGCTTTGCCTGTTTTATCCCCAAGCAGTCATGTTTACTAGCTTGCCATTTCACCTTTTTTTAAAGAGGTAAAGCTTAGCTGGGACTAAAACTGAAAATCAGTTTATACTGAACAAAAAAAAAAAAAAGTAACCTCACTGTTAACCAGGCTATGAGAACAGACATACAAAGCCAAGCTTCAAAGTTAACAGGAGACGTAGTTTCTCCCAAAGTCATGCAGCAGCTATGTAATGATGTGACTACCCATTTTAGCAACTACTGTTTTCTTATCAGTGATGTTCCAAACCCACTTTGCCACACCCATCTCTTACTGGAGATACTAGTAAGTTGCTAAACTACTCTCTCCTCACGGCAGCAACCAAACATTACTTAATTCCTCTTCTCCTAATCTCATCACAGAAACAGCTAATCTATGTTACTGTTAGTTAATTCCTCAGACCCTTCGGTTGGAAACTGAGGAAATCCAAACCTTACGAAAATACTTTCCCTTTCCTCCTGTTGAGTGACATTCCATGGTTTGTCCAGAGTGGCTTTTTACATTGCATAGAGTCATTAAACAGATTTTTTTAGACAATAGGTTTTTGCCTGTGAATTTGTCCAAAGCACATTCATGCTTCCCACTAACTCAGACTACTATTACTATTGAATAGTACGAAGCCAAGTAGCTCCCTGTATTTTAGCCCCCTCTCTCCATTCTATCACTGTTTCACGCACTTTTCATTCTTCACTTCTGACCACTTACTTCTACTTACCTCTAACACTCATGACCACATTGGATTATTGAAAGGCTTCTTGGCAATGCCATTGTTTTTACTCTGTGATATTCTGAGGCTTCTTGGTCTTTTCTGCTGTCAGCCACTTTGAATTACCTATTCAACATCTAATCTTCAATATGTCTCAAGCACATGAAAATATGCCAAAAAGTAAAGTCCCAATTTTCTATCCGGAACATGGTATTTACTCAGTCTTTCTCACTTTAGCTCCACTCTATACAGTTTGTCAAGCTAAAAACATGGAACCACAAATTAAACACTCAGTGCTTTCCTATAACTCACTCTCCCTTTGCTACCTCAAATTCATCAGAAGTTCTGCTGATTCTACTTACAAAAGGTACATCTTGAAATACCCTCTGTATCCCTCTTTACTACCATTGGCCTTATCCAAACTACCATAATTTCTCACTTGATTTTCCACAGGGGGTCCCCAGTAATACTTTCAATTTGTTTGATTATTTATGAACAAATTTTATTTTTCTACATTTTTATATTTTTATAACTCTTTTTATAATTGTCATAATTATAAACCTTTTTTTCTTTACGTTTCAATGAGTGTCTCTGTGCTAGATACTTTGATAGACACTGAAGATACATAAAGAATTATACATCTTCCTTGTCTAGAGAGTAGTGGAGAAACAGACAAGAAGATCAAGGATCAGAGCAACAGAAGGCAATGAAAATAACTGAAGAAAGTGTGCAAAGATATGTAAAAATATAATATAGATTTTCATAAGGATATTTCCCATTAAGCCGCAGAACTTTCACTTGCTTGAGCCTGGATTTTAAGGCCCCAGAGGGGACTCTAGAAATGTTTTTGTATGGTCATATGTTTTTTCAGAATGTGCAGAAGTAAGGTATTTTAACCACACTTGTAAAGACCACTGTCTTTTTCCACTTAGACCTCCCCCTCAGACACATATCCTTTCATCTAAGGTAGCATTGCAATGGCCACAGACATTTTTGGGGATCTGGTAAAAGGAAGTTGAGTTGGAAATACATTTAGTTTTGGTTTAGTGGGATGTATTTTTGTGGTTCACAGTCATTTCAGTGTACAGTTATATTCTTGAAAGCCAGCATGCAACAGTAATGACTGCAAAGAATGTTCCTCACCTTCACTGTGCCAACTCACCCATCTCCTTGACAAGAAAGACAGGACCAGAGGTTCTATCACATATGTCATGAAATCTATCAAGTTATATTTAAAAGAAACTTAAATGTTTCCCCAATCTGATATAAATAATAAAACTTCATATGTCACTCCCAATATCAAATTGTGAATGAAGTAGGGAAATTTTCAAAATATCAGCAATAATAATTTGAAAGAAATCCTTAATTCTTTTTTCTATACTTCTAAGGGAAACTTCTGTTATCAGATTATGAAGAAGCAACCAAAGAGGCTGAAGCCATTTTTTTTAAAGTATCACCAAGTTCCATAGGGCAGTTAATAAAATTATTTTATTATTTTTCTACATATTGTGATATTTATAGGATTTGATACCATGTAAATTCTTGATTTCATTTCAAGCAATTATGATTGTGTCAAAAGAGGCAAGAATTGGGGGAGAAAGGAAGGAATCCAAGGTGTCATTTCAGGAATGCTCCTTAGATACTTGTTATGGAAAAGAGGAAGCACCTAGTGGGGAACAAGGATAGGAGAGGGGTTTGAGGGAGTTCTTACTTGATGGTATATGATTTTGGGAGACATAGACGGTGATTTCTATTTACTAAAAATTAAGAAGAATTGTTAAGGGTAGGAGGAGAATATAAAAGAAAAAGTATGGCATGGCACTATACTGGAATGAGAAATGCCTGATGAGTCAGGTCTACTATTATACAGGAGTGAGAAACAAAATCATTCCTGTGTTTGTATGATTTTCATCTGTGGAGCTTAGAAACTCTGGTATAAGATCCTATCAAATATGGGTTAGAGAGCAAAAAAGGTAAAGTTTGAGCTAATATAGAATAAGAATGCTAAATATTTGAGTCTCAAGATGCTTAATTGTAGATAGTAAAAGGAGAAGAGAATGTGGTTAAAAAATGAAATCATTTGATTTTCAGAGTTGAAAAAGTCGTTAACACGATTGAAGGCATCCATAGGCATTAACAGTGGGTAAAAAGTTACTTTACTCAAGTATTGATGGTGAATGAAGAAATGATATACCAAGCAGACAAAATAGAATAAACAAAGGCTAACATGGATAAAGAGCTAATATCTAATATATAGAAGGAACTCAAACTACTCAATAACAAGAAAACAAATAATCTATCATAAAATATACAATTCTCAAAAGAAGATGGACAAAGAGCCAACAGAGATATGAAAAAATATTCAATATCTCTAATCACTAAAGAAATGTAAATAGAAACCACAATGAGATGTTATATTGCACCTATTAGACTGGCTATTATCAAAGAGATGAGTGATAACAAGTATTGGCAAGGACGCAGAGAAAAAGGAACCCTTGTACACTGTTGGTGGAAATGTAAATTAATAGAGCCATTTTGGAAAACAGTATGAAGGTTCCTTAAAAATCTAAAAATAGAATTATCATATGATCCATCATTTCCACTTCTGGGCACATAGCTAAAGCATTTGAAATCAGTATGTACATGTGTGCACTACCATGTTTAATGCAACACTAATCACAGTAGCCAAGATGTGGAAATGTAGGTGTGCATCAATTGATAAATGCATTAAAAATGTGCTATATATACAAAATAGAATACTATTCATCCTTTAAAAAACAGAAAATTCTGTCATTTGCAACAACATGGATGGACCTAGAGAACATTATGCTGAATGAAGTATGCCAGACACAGAGAAAGTACCACATGATCTCACTTATATATGAAATATGAAAGAGTGGAACTTGTAGAAACAGAGAGTAGAATGGTGTTTACCAGAAGCTGGGAGCTGGGAGAGAGATGGGAAAAGAGAATGTGTTGATCAAAGTATACAATCTTACAGTTAGACAGGAGAAAAAGGTTCTAGTAATCTATTACATAGCATAGTGACTATAGTAAATGATAATGTATTACCTACTTCAAAACAGCAAAAGGAATAGATTTTAAATCTTCTCACTACAAAAAAATTATAGGTATTTGATAAAATAAATATGTTAATTAGTTTGATTTGGTTATTCCACAAAATACACATGTATTGAAACATCACATTATAACCCATGAATATACACAATTATTTGTAAATTAAAAATAAAATGAAGCTATAAAAATGTTGCTCTTTCCATTGGTTTTATTTCATTGTCCACTTAGAAAAGCAAAAATTTAAAATATCCCTAAATTGTTTACTTCTTTAGTGAAGAAAGAGTTTATTTCAATCTTTTATTTATTTTTGTAAGATTAAACACAAATAGAATGGTCTATTTCAATAATATTTTTCCAAGAAGCCACGATTTGAATGACTATTTTTTACTCTTATTAACTCTCCTCCTGTAATTATTGAAATTAGTATATTTTTCTATTGCATTCACTAAAAATGAAAATTGCCTTTCTGAGCCCTCTGAGATCTAAAATTCATGAGGATTGCCTACTGCATGCAAAAAATAGACACTTTGAAAGTCAGCCTTCCCAGGTCCAGATGTAAGTCAGATCCTAAACTGTGTAATAGCTACAATCAAGTCTGAAAGATAAAGGAACACTAAAAGAGGAAAGATAGAGATGCTGTAAGAATTGAAAACTCAAAATTATTGCATTGTGTTTATTGTTATTATAATTTCTATTAAAATCTTATATTAAATTTGATTGTTTTAAAATGTTAACGTTCCCGGAAACTGCAACTACTTAATGTAATAGTGAAAATTTTGTCTAGAAAATTCTTCCAAATCTTAAACTCATACTGTAAAAAAGTTAATGTATTTTGTAACTCTCCGATTATCAAGCAGAAAAATAAGTTCTAATGCTGAAAGAATTTAGGGCTGAGTAGCCTGTATGAATACAAATTAAGAGGAAAATAGTATATTCAATGCCTTCAGTTTTAGTTTGGAAGTAACGTGAATGACAAGCACAAATCTCTGTGGAATTTCTTGTTACATTTCCTGCCAGTTGTCTTAATAAGAGTCTCTCCCATGATGTTAATTTTGTCTTTGAAGAAGTATTAAATATGATTTAATTTCTAATACGTTGCCATGGTGAAGAAGCCTTTGTGGTCTGCCCTAGTGAAGGCAGTTAAGCTGAAAGGGTTGTGTAGCCTTCTGATTATTCTTGATTTTATTTTAAAGTTTGCAGCTGGGAATAAAATCTTCCTAAAGGAAGTATGATATACGATTTGGTCCAAAATCAGAACACTTTGAAGTGGCTCCTGAGCCAGTGAAAGAAACCATCTGTCTGTGAAATATCTGTGAATGAAGTCTGACAGTAAATATCAGAGAAGTGAGCGTTACATGGCAACAGATTGCCACACACAGTTACAATACATGCTGAAATTTCCTCTATATGCACACTCATATGGACATCTAATTTCACCAATGAATAGCAATGATTGCTTGGCAGATTTAACCCGTCATCAAATGCTTTTTGGCATCTTGGTCAGGATGTCTGTTATTTAACCTCTTTAGAATGAACTAATTGGGATGGACTAGAGGAAATGTAGAGAAATAGAGTCTGCTAGACCAGATTATTGAAGGAATTGTCCAGGTCAGTGGCATCTCAAGCAGTCCATTCCTTTTGATCAATAAATCCCTTTATCTAATTCAGTTCCTACACACAATGATGATCAGAATGCATCTTCATTTTTGGTTTCCTTTAATTTTACTTTAATATTTTTAGTTATAAATATGGAAAAAATCATTATGCTGCAATACAGTGATAAACCTATTAATATGTTTGTGAAATGTCTTCTAGTTTTTATCTACTTATATATTTTATATATATACATATGTATAATATACTCTGTTTTCTGTAGGTAGACTAGACTTAAATAACAAGATACAAGATATATATTGAAAAAATATGGGTAACTTTTTTATATGAAATAACTTATTTTTATTTACTATACTAACATTATTTTACTTAAAAATATAATTGTAATCCCTACAAAATCCATATATGCAGTAATTTATTTGTTTATTTATTTTCCAGTCTTTCAATATTGTAAGTAGTATTTTCTCAGATAAACTATTGCATAAGAAAAATGATTTCAAAACTTTTTCAATAATTGCTTTAGATTCCTAGAAATGTAATTTTGTAACAATTGGCACTGGTTTTCAATTTTTAAATAAAATTTCCAATATCAATATGGGCTATTATTAATTTACATCTTCATTATCACTGTATTAGTCTGTTCTCATGCTGTTAATAAAGACATACCCAAGACTGGGTAATTTATAAAGGAAAAAGGTTTCATTGACTCACAGTTCTGCATGGCTGGGAAGGCCTCAGGAAACTTGCAATCATGGCAGAAGGTACCTCTTCAGCAGGGTGGCAGGAGAGAGAGAATGAGTGCAAGCAGGAAAAATGTGAGACACATAAAATCATCGGATCTCATGAGACTCACTCATTATCATGAGAACAGCGTGGAGGAAACTGCCCCATGATTTAATTATCTCTACCTGGTTCTCCCCTCGACATGAGATATTACAGTGCAAGGTGACATTTGGGTGGTGACTCAGGGCCAAACTATATCACTCACCAAGTCTAACTGTATTATAAATATCCACCAAATAATAAGATAAATATTCATTCATATTATGACTTACATTACTATGAATATGAGTGAGGTTGGATAATCTTGGCTCCTTTATTTTTTTGGCTATTATTAAGCCTTTACAATATATTATATGACTGTGGATATCATGTTATAATATGTAACATAATACACACAAATATTGCACAAAACAGCATTTATTTTCTAAACATTTTTTTCTGTTTTATTGTAATACCCTTAAATATTTGTGATAACACATCCTTTGCTTTTATAGTTACAAATTTTAATATCTGTTGATGCAATTTCTCCTCAATACTCTTCTTTTAAAAAATTATCTTGGATAGTTTTACTCATTAAATTTTTTCTAGATTGCATTAAAATTCAATTTTATTTTTTATTTAAGCAGATATTTTCATTCATCTATTGAAAACAGCTGTTTACAGTTTGTGCTATTATGACTAAAGCTGCTATAAACGTGAAGATTTTTATGTGAGTAATTCTTATTTCTTTGGGGTAAATGTGTAGGAATGTAGAAACTGGTCATATGATGTTTGTATTTTTTTAATAAACAGCCAAGTGATTTTCTAGAGTAACTGTAATATTCTACATTCATACTAGCAATGTATGAGCAATATGTTTTCTCTCTTTCCCCAGCAGAATTTACAGTTGTCACTACCTTTAAATTTAGCCATTCTTTTAGATACGTAGTGATATCTCATTATGGTTTTAATTTTCAATTCCCTAATAGCTAATGATGTTGAAAATCTTTTCATGTGCTCATTTTTCATCTGTCTTTTCTCTTCAGTGAAACTAATCTTCATGTTTTTGTACCATTTTCCAATTGGATTTTTGTCTTAATGTATTTGAGTTTTGATAGTTATTCATATATTCTAAATAGTTTTTTAAAGATATATGGCTTGTAAATATTATCTCCCAATCTGGAGCTCATTTTTCATACTTTTAATGTATTTTATATATTTTCAAAAATTAATTTTGATGAAGCATAATGTATCAATTTTTCCTTTTATGAATTGTACTTTTGGTGTAAATTCTAGGAAATCTTTGCCTAGCCTAAGGTCCCAAATATTTTGTTATGAGTGTGTTTTTTTCTGAAAAAGTTATAGTTTTATGTTTTACATTTGAATCTGTGATGTATTTTGAGTTAATGTTTGTATAAGGTATGAGTCATAAGTCTGTTTGTTTTTGCTTTAGTGTTTTGCCTGAGGATTTCTAATTGCCTGATGTTATTTAACAGGCAATTTTTCCTCCATTGAATTACTTTTACAGATTTGTCAAAACTCAGGAAGTCATATTGATGTGTCTATCTCTGGGTTCTCTGTTGTGTTTCATTGATGCACTGCCAGTACCACCAAGTATGGGTTATTGTAGCTATGTAATGTCTTGAATTGGTTAGACTGCTTCTTCCTATTTTCTTTCTTTTTTCAAAACTGTTCTAACAACTTTGGCTCCTTTCCATTCCCGTATAAATTTTAGAATATTATTGTATATTTCTAAAAAAATATTATTGGGAGTTTGATAGGAATTATGCTGCATCTGTATATCAGTTTGAAGACAAATGGCATCTTTATAACGTTGAACCTTCCAACCCAATACATGGTAATTCTCTGCATTTATTTTTATATTTGATTTCTTTTCTCAACATATAGTTTTCAGCATACAGAGCCTATATATATTTCATTAGATTTTTACCTAGGTTTTTTTTTTTTTTGGAACGAATGTAAATGATATTTTTCTGTGTTTAACTTTCACATCCACATATACATTGTTAATACAGAGAAATTAAATTTGTAAGCTTATCTTCTGTCTCGTGACCTTCCTCAACTTACTTATTAGTTCTAGAAGACTTTCTCTTAAAATACAGTGGAATTTTCATGTTATGTGTTTTTCTTTTTAATTTTTTTTTCTTTTTTGAGACAGAGTTTCACTCTTTGTTGCCCAGGCTGGAGTGCAATGGTGCAAACTGGGCTCACCACAACTTCCATCTCCCAGGTTCAAGGGATTATAACTCCCCAGTAGCTGGGATTACAGGCATGCACTACAATGCCTGGCTAATTTTGTATTTTTAGTAGAGACTGGGGTTTCTTCATGTATGTTAGGCTGGTCTCGAACTCTCAACCTCAAGTGATCTGCCTGCCTCAGCCTCCAAAGTGCTGGGATTACAGGCGTGAGCCACTGCACCCAGCCTGGAATTTTCTATTTAAACAATCATATCATCTATAAATAGGGGCAGTTTTATTTCTTACTTTCCAATAGAAATGTCTGTTATCTGCCTTGTTTTATTCTTACTGCATTGGCTAGAACTTCCATCTTGTTGATAATTTATTGTAAGTGTCAACTTGACTGGGCTAAGTAGTGCCAACATAGCTGATAAAACACTATTTCTGGGTGTGTCTGAGTGTGTTTCTGGAAGAGATTAGTATGGGAATTAACAAACTGAGTACTGAACTTTTCCCTCACCAATGCTGGGGGGACATCATCCAATCTTTTGAGAGCCTGAATAGAACCAAAAAGAGGAAGAAGGGTGAAATTGCTGCATTTGAGCTGGGACATCCATCTTCTACTGCCTTCAGACATCAGTTCTCTTGTTTCTTGAGCCTTCAAACTCAGACTGGAATTCAACCATTGCCTGCCTTGTTTTCAGGCCTTTGGATTTATACTGAATTATATCACCAGCTGTCCTGGTTCTCTAAGACAGACAGCAGATCATGAGATTCACAGTTTCCATCGTTGCATAGATCAATTACTACACACAAACACACAGACACACACTCATGTATGTACATGTGTATGCATATGTACACATAAATAAATTGATTTATTAAAATAATAAACATGATTTATTATTAAAGTAATAAACATGCTTTTTCTTCATTGGTCTATCAATATGATGGATTATACTCATCAATTTTTATTTCTTAAACTAGTCTTTCATACCTGAAATAAACTGTTGATTATATTTTATATGAGTTTTATATATTGCTTAATTCTATTTGCTAATATTTGGTTAACATTTTTGCATCTACTTTAATCAAATATGTTTGTAAATTTTTGTATATGTGCTAAGTTTTTCTAGGCTTTGCATTAGGGTAACATAAGCTTTGTATAATAAATTGGAAATGTACCACAGAAGAAAAAGTAGAGGCTGAGTAACATACGCAAGTATGAACTATTCTGGACTCATCTTACTTAAAAGCAATTCATCTAAAATTATATAGAGAAGTGGCAGTTTCCTTTTGTTTGATTTGTTTTGCTTTTAAAATTTAAACTTGTCAAAAGCTTTCATAAAATAAAATTAATTACCAGCAAAATGAAAGACACAATATATTAAAGCATTATTATTATCATTATTAGTTATAACAGATATAAAATTACCTTTTCTGCAGCTTTCTTGGTCAAGGTCATGATTATTTATTGGTGTAGTAATACCCTCTCATGTGGTCTCCTTGCTTGAAATCTTGTCATCTTCATTATTTCCTCAATGCAACAAATGAATAATTCTCTAGAAATGTTTATCTGGTCATATAAGTGCTCTTCACATGTCATTAAGAGTAAAATACAAAGTCCTTGTCAGAATTAAAGCGGAAGTTTCTTCAATGTCTTAAAGTTACTGCATAATACACTCCCTTCCCTTAACTCTGACCTCATCTCCTGATACTCTCTGAATGTCTCTCTTTGCTATAGCCGCACTGGCTACCTTGCTATTCATCAAACATATTATGCAGGCTTCTGTCTCACAACATTTTTACTGCTCTCTCCTTTGACTGGAGTCCTTAGTCCTTCAAATAGCTACATCATTCTACTCTTAATTCTTATAAGTACTTGCTCAAATATTAGCTTCTAATGAGATTTTCCTGTTCACCTATTTAAAATTTAAATCTATACCTATATATCTTTTGATCTTCCTCATTAATCTTTCCTTTCATATTTTATTCACAGTGCTTATACCATATAAAATGTCATATTATTAACTTATTTTAGATATGTTCTATGTAATTCTATGAGAATATAAACTCTTTGCTTCACTAATACCTCCCGAGGGCCTAATATGATGTTTTGTACATATCAAAAAATAATAAACATGCTAATGAATAAATTTATAAAAGCATTTTTATAAAAACGAATGATGATAATAATTTTTTATTTAATGAAAGCTTTTGACAAATTTAATTTTTTTTTTTTTGAGACAGAGTCTTGCTCTGTTGCCCAGGCTGGAATGCAGCCTGGAGGTTAGCTCACTGAAACCTCTGTCTCCCAGGTTCAAGCAATTTTCCTGCCTCAGCCTCCCAAGTAGCTGGGACTACAGGCCCATGCTGCCACGCCCAGCTAATTTGTGTATTTTTAGTAGAGATGGAGTTTCACTATGTTGACCAGGCTGGCCTTGAACAACTCCTGAATACATGATCCACCTGCCTCAGCCTCCCAAAGTGCTGAGATTACAGGCATGAGCCACTGTGCCCAGTGACAAATTTAAATTTTAAGACGATGAGCAGTTGAAAACTACCTACATATAAATCTTATAGTCTAAATACAAATTTAAATTCTTTTTAAAATGAACACAAATTTTTAAATTTTGTCATAGATTTGAGTGCTATAGACTAAATGTTTCTGTATTCCCCAAACCCACATTTTGAAACTTAATCTTCAGTGGCCAATATTTGACATAGGCTAAACAATACCTGTGATTATAGACTATATTATTATGTTTAAATAATAATATTTAAAATAGAAGGGAGAAAGGAAAGAATGTTTTAATAGAAGGGAGGAAGGAAGGAAGGAAGGAGAAGGAGAGAGGAATGGAGGGGAGGGTAGTGGAGGGGAGGGAATGGAAGAAAGAGAGAAAGGAAGAAAGAGAAGAAAGAAAGAAAGAAAGAAAGAAAAGAAAGACAGAAAGAAAGAAGAAAGAAAGAGAGAAAAAGAAAGAAAGGCATTAAGAAAGAAGAAAGACATTAAGAAAGAAAGGAGAGGAGAAAATGAGACATTTAAATTTTTATTTAACAGTAATCAAAAAGAACATAATTATTTTGTATGCTAATTATTTATTATAAGAATACACTGGGAGATATTGTTTCTTTAAAAGACATGTCACTCTTTTGCCTTTTATTATATCAAAAACTATTAAGTAGACAATAAACTAATAATGTCTAATTTTTTGTCACACTTTCCACCAGATATTTTTCTAAATATGCAATTTCAATTAAATCTTTGTATCAACATATGAGGTATGTGCTTCCGTATTTCCTTTTGGAGTGCCAAGATCACCTAGCTGGCAAATTGAGAAACTGGAGTAGAACACATCCAAGCTGGCCCCAGAGTACATGCCCTTATCCACTTATATTATCTTTTTATACCCTAGGGAGCTATCATCAAATAAAAATAATAAATATCATTCACTTTGTACGTATTCCTATTGACAGTAAAGTTAAGAATAAGGTAATTTACTTCAACTAACTTGATGACAATGAGCTAAGGAGTCTCCTGTTTTTGTCCAACTATGGGCATTTCAATCTGACTCTGTGTGTATGGGCATATGTGCCTGTGTTTTGCTTATGTAAAGAAAAGCCAGAATTCTACAATGGCATAGAAGGTGATGAAGTCCAGGAAAAATAGTGTAAAGACTGCAATCTAAAAGAAGATTTTTGGAAACTTTCCAACATGTGTTACAGCTAGGTTAATACAATAAGAATTTCATGTGTAGTTTTCAATTCCAGTTTTATTTATTATTATTCATACATTTGATTTTTATCATATAACTAAAGACTCCTATTTTTGTGATTAAAAAATGTATTCACTATATTTATAGGAAAAACTAAATTTTATTCTTATAACTAATCATTCTTATATTTTAGTATCAAATTCTAATCATGTACATTATATGGAACTGACACATCTTATTCATGTGTCATGAATAAGATTTTTTTTTGAGACGGAGTCTCTCTCTGTCACCCAGGCTGGAGTGCAGTGGTGCAATCGCTCACTGAAACCTCTGCCTCCTGGTTCAAGTGATTTCCTGCCTCTGGAGTTTCTAAGACAATAAGCTAGCTCTGATAAAATATATTGACTTATAATTTTCTTAATACATTGATTTATAATTTTTACAATGTACAATTCATTTTACATAAAGAATAGGAAAATTTAATCATTGAAATGCACATTGTATCTCTATGGACATTATGTTTCTATCATATCAAATCAAATATTTTCTCATAATGTATTATAGATAAAAATGTGCTTTTTTAAAAAGTTATTGTTTTGAAAGGTCTTATGTCAAATATTGAATTGCCAAAATATTCTAACTACCTATTTTTTTTTCACTCCTAATAAAATTCTCCTACCAAAAATTGACAGAATAAGCCAATGGAAGTTATTCATTCTCTGTGTTTCTATTTCATGTATATTCTCTTCACCTTAGTCTTCTACCATTTCAAGGAACCATAACTTTAAATAGCTGTATGTCATGTTTCCTTATTATTAAGACAGATGGTAAATGAAGTATGACACAGATACGATACAATGTTTGTAACAAATGTGAAACATTTTATATAAGTCCTGTTACATTACATTTATTTATTAAAAGTTACATACATTTTTGGTCACCTAGGAAATTTTAAATTCCAAGCATTGTTACTCAACACTTTTTATAGATTCCAAAAAGTATTTGATACATGTTGCATATATCGTATTTTCTATCTCACTACTTCATGTCGCTAACCTTAATAGAGAAATTGAGACAGTTTACAGAACATACACACATGATATTATGACACATTAGAAAACAAAGCAAATATTTCAAATCACAAACAACATGCTGGTTTGGAAAATAATATCAGAGCTATGTTTTAAAATACAGATAAAATTCTCTATATAATTGCTGTAGTGATTTTTGAATTCAAGTCTGAGTTTTGTGACAACCAGTGCAAAATCAATAACACATTTTATTGTCAGAATAATTAAAGCATACTAGTGCTTCAGAGAAAAAGTGAATTCAAAATACAGTTTATTATCTGGGCTCCAAATAAGAGAGTACTGCTTAAATAGCACAGTTGTGCAGCAACTGGAAAACTGATTTCTGCCTCACTGCAATTTGTTTCAGAGAACTTCAACATAAAACATATAGTAATAACATCAACACTCAGCCCAGGAAAAAGATTATTAGAAGGTTATGGAGTGATGAAGGCGTTTATTCCCATGGGAGTAATTCAACTCCTTAGGACATTTTTAAATTTGTTAAGGTGAGGGAGGCATTACTCGTACTTGGTAAAAAAAAAGAGGCTAGGAATGGCAGATATGATAATGAATGTAATGGTCTCGCACAATACAGTTATTTAAGATTTATCTGAATTTTAAATGCCCTGCTGGACATACATCTTGGTAGAAAGGATATTTATGATCATTTGAGCTTAGAAACTAGTTTACGTTTTAAAAAATGCAAAACATTTCTTACATTTTACTATGCACAGAAAGTAATTACTAATAGAGTGAGAAGATTTTATTTTGTTTGATTTGGAAATTTATTTTTTTTTTCTTCGTTTGGGGAAAGTCACAGCACCAATACCAAAGTATTTGAATTACTGTTCTCAAATTTGCATAAGTCTGTTTCTGAAGCTGTTGTAATTACCCTAGTTCGAGGTTCAGGTAATAGATTTTCTTCCTTATACCTTCCAAGGTAGTCTCATGCCTGTACATTTCCATATTTAAAATTATTAATTTATTAAGAAGTACTTTCTTTTTACATAACTTTTACATTAGCTTAGGGTATTTTATAGGTTATGTTTTGTTTTTAGATTTGAAGTTTTGTGTTAGAATAAAATTGTTTTGTACTAATTTCATTTGAATGTTTATTACAAAATATTTTATTTAAAAAGAGAAGGAAGGTTTTCTTCTGATATATTTTGAAATCACTAGATTAATGTAATGTGCATACTATTCATTTTTAGTATGTCTAGCTTATAGATTCAGAGCATAAAGTAAATAGAAGAGGAGAAAAGTGCATATTCTTCAAATGAATTCCCCAAAGTATCACATCTCTTAGTTTCTAACGAGAGTTATGTAATTAACAATTCAAGCAAATATTTTCTCATAAGTCAAGCGTTCTTTCTTGCAATTGAATAAAGATTCATCTGATTTAATAACATTAGAATTGGTTCTATGAGGGCTAATAACCAAATTACTGCAAAATGAAATTCTAATAAATGAAAATATGGTTAATGAGATTTGACTCTGCACACTATATGGTGGATTTTAACTAGATGTTTGAATAAAATAAATCACATAATTTGATTGAAAATTATTTCTTCCCTAAAATTTCCCTTATTCAGAACCAGCATTTTCTCCCTAAAAATAAGTGATACGCTAGAAGTAAAATGATAAAGAATCGTGGATAACTGGTAAGTATATTTAGGAGAGCAAGTTTCATTTCTGAAATATCTCAGCTCCTTTTATCCAGACACAAGTTTAAATCTTAAACATGTTCTTTGTCATTTTCAAGAAAACAATCTTATACAATGTCTTATTTATAGTAATTTAAAAAAATCAGTCTACAGGAATCATTAACAAATGAAAAAGAGAATAACATCAATGTTCACTCATAATGACACCTGTAACAAATTTAATTAATCCTAAAAATAAATATTCCATGCTTCCTTTTTCATATTTGTTCTCAATTGTGGAAAAACATGGAATTTTTCATATTCAATTTTAAAATTCATTGGAATGTTTAATTAGACAATGAAAAGAAAGAATAAATCTTTGACCTAGACATGCACAGATGTTTTCAGTAGGTGTACTGACATTATCAATGACAATAAAACTTTCTTTAGGGGGAAGGATTCCTGTGCTGCTGCTATTATTATTGTTTGATACTAGTTATGTTTAGGTCCTAGGGTCAGACAGATACTCAAGATGCATTTTGAGTAATTGAGCCATGCATAGGTAACAGAGTTTTCATGGATTTTATTTTTATTTTGCTTCGAGATGTGAAGGTAAATACATACGGTATGCAATCACATATCAGATGTAATTTTTAATTTTTCAAGTAACAAATATGCCATTTTTGAACCAAATCATCAAAAAAAACCACAAGTATATAAAGCAGAAACTTTCTTTTCTCTAAATTCTCTTCCTCTTTACCAAGGGATGAGAGGTGGTCACATTCTTTACTTTTAATATGTTCCTGTCTAATCCTCTACACAGAGAGCCAAACTCTCTCATATATGTAGACACGTGCATTGACATATTTATAGACAAAGAACTATACTATATGATTTATTGTGAATATTTTATAATGTAAATTTAAAGTTATACTGTACAAATATTCCCATATCTACATAATATAAATTGATTATAATTTATAGTAAAATGTAATTAACAAAATAACTTTGTTTAGTTTTTCCAAAACATCATTAGTTTTTATAATATAATATAATTTATAATTTCTATCAGAAAATAATAGGTGAAACAATATCTGGAGTTCTCTTGTGGATAAGAATTGTTTGTGTTCCCACAAATCTGAGTTGAATGGCAAGGTATCTTAAGGGGATAGTCATATAAAAGGCACTATTTAGTAGTGGATCCAAATTAGTTATAGAACAATAACTAGTCTGAACCTCCCTAAATAAGTTTCAAGGTAACTCTTAAAACAAATAAAACGATTCCAGGTAATTTAAGTGCATCTTAGAACAACAAAAATATTTAAAGTGATACAACAATAAACAATGTGTAGTCAATCCAAAATTCAGCAATAAACAATGTGATTCAAAATGTCTGCGATTTAATACAAATTACCAGACATGAGGGAAGCAGGAAAAATGGTCCATAGAAAAATAAAATTAACATAGATGATGAAATTGGCAGAAAGAGAAGTTAAAGCAGCTACTATGCATACACTACATGTTTTCATGGAGGGAGAGGAAATTATAAATATGATGAGAAAAGAAAAAATATAAAAAAAAGCTAATTACAAATTCCAGATGAAAACATGATTTCTGAAATAAAAGATACACTGAATGGAACTAATATCATATTAGAAACTACAGAATGTAAATCATTAACATAAAAGAAAGGACACTGAACTATCAAAAAGAAACATAGACAAAAGACTGAAGAAATTCTGAGGACAATATCAAGCATTCTAAACTTGTTTAATTAAAATGTCTGAAGAGGAAAAGTGAAAAGGAGGACATTGAACTAACAAATTAATGACAAAAAAACCTCTTTAAATTTAATGAAAATTACTATCCCATAGATCCAAATATTTCAACTATAATTAGAAAAAAAAAAGTACATCATTACAACGTAATCAACCTACTAAAAACCTATGATGAAGAGAAAATGTTATTTTTAAAAAATTGTGAAAATAGACCCATTATTTAGCAGAACAAAGACATGGGCCTACTGGAATACACATACAATGATGATGAAAATATTAATGTCACTACTACTTTGGGAAACAGTTTGACAGGTTCTTTAAATGTTAAATATGCACATATCATGTGATTCAGTTATTTAACATCCAGGTATTTACTCAAGAGAAAAGAATGTGTGTGCCTATAAAGAGTTTAGTAGATGAAAATTTATAGTAAATGTATTGGCAATAGTCTACAAGTGGAAATAACCCAAATGTCCATCATCAGTTTAATGAATACACAAATTGTGCTGTACTCTACAATGAAATGCTGCTTCATAATAGGACTATTGATACATGCAAAAACATGAGTAAATCTCAAAATAATTATACCAACAAAAATGAATTCATAGGGTAGAGCTGCGTTAAGCAGAGAAATACCGAGAAGCATGAGAAAATTATTTGGGGTGATAAATATTTTCACACTTTCAGAAATAAGTTCATGGGTGTAACATAGGAATATAGGTGTCAAAGCTTATCAAACGGTATAGTTTAATATGTACACTATATTATTTGTCAATGATAACCGAATAAAACTATGTTTAAATGTTGTCAAAGAGATACCACTACACACCCCAATAGAATGATCTAATTACATATACTCACAATATCACGTATAAGTAAGGATGTGGACAATTTGAATACTCTATCATTCATTGCTGGTTGGAGTACTACATGGAGTACAGATAATTTGGAGGACAGTTTGACCATTTCTTAGAAATATAAACATACACTTATAAGAGAACCCAGCAATCTTGCTCCTAAGTTTTTATACAACTTAGTAAGAAAACATGTATGCACATTAAGACTTGTATTTCAGTGTTCAAAGCAACATTATTTAATTTTTCAAACACTGGAAGCAATCAACTAGTGAATGAATAAACTAATTGTGGAATATCAACACAGTCAGATGCCACTCCACAATTAAAAGCAGTGAACTATGAATACATGCAACAATCTTAATGAATCCCAAAAGCAATGTGCTAAGTAAAATAATCTAGACACAGAAAGTTACATACTGTAGGCTGCTACATATGTGACATTCTGGAAAAGGCAAAACTATCAGCTAGAAACAGAGTCAATGGTTCTCATGGGATGGAGTTAGACTGACTACGAGATTGTACACAGGACTTTTTTGGAGTAATGGCATACTCCCTATCATGATTGTGATGATGGTTATATAACTGTATACATTTTTTAAAATTGTTTGAATAATATACTTAAAAATGATAAATTTTATTTTATTTGTAACTTTTATCTCAATAAAGGTGATTATAAAAACAAATAAACTGATCTCTAAAAAGTTGCCTAAAATTTCACATAGAAAAGAACAAGAAAGATTCCAGTGTAAACTAGCCAGTTAAAAAAAAAAAGATTAAAAAACGTAAATTCTTACGGACTTTTAGAGATACTCTTCATCAATTTCAGTAATAAATTTACCAAAAAGAGTTCTTCATTGATCTATAGTTCCAGTTTTATCCTTTTTTGAAGTAGTATGTAAAGGTGAAAACACTTGAGTAAATGACCAAAAATGAATTAGAAAATACAAGAGCTGATTGCTGCATGAAGTTAAATTGATTCAACCTGGTTTCCTCAGAGAAGGTAACATCAAGTCTTATGTACTTCAACTTCCTAACCAAAGTCAAACTCTGCAAAGTGGACAGAGTCAGTCTAGGGGAAAAAAAAAAGATTATTTAGTTTGTACTTTGGCAGGATATTGGTAGCATTCTAGAATAACACTATCTATAAAACTGGTTGGCAGTGTTTATAAGGAAAAATGTCTGCCACTTTAAATTATGTTATACATTTCTTTTAAAAGGCTTATAACAGAATGTAATACAGCTCGTCTTTCAGAAATTGCCGAACAGATGCTTTTTATTTATATTTTGTCCAAGTACAATATTTCATTCATTCTTAATTAAATGTTTATATGACTCAAATTTATGTTAACTTGAAATTATGTGTTTTATTTGAATTCTGAGAGCAGGAAATACCCTATACTATCATGGAATAATGTAAAAGGCAAACTATTTCAAAATCTTTTTTAGTGAAACTAATCCCTGTGTTCTGAGCAAAGGATTTTATTAGCGCTTATCGAGTACTATGCTCAGCAAATAAAATTCTCTATTTTTGTTGGCATTATTAAGAGTATAATGAATATTCTAAACCTGTCTTCAACAAAAGATTATTTTTATATGTGATTGTTGACAAACAATGAAGCTTCTAGAACTGTAGACAAAATTTCTACACCATGAGGCACAGTTTATCTGAACTTTCAAAACCTTTAACTCAGAAGGACTAATATGGGAAAATGTATGAGTGTTCATTATTTAAAAGCTTCATGACAATATTAAAATACTGGGCTCTATAAACAGACTTTTCTGAGAATTTGAGGAGAATTAGAGAAGGGAGAAATAAAAGCAAATAGTGGAAGTAGCCATGAGGGTCCTCACAGTAAACTCGGTAAGGAATTTTTTTTTAAGTGGATACTTATAGTGTGGTTCAGACATGCATATAATAATTTAATTCTAATAACTAATGGAAGATACTTGAATAAATTTTCCTGGACCACTAATCGATATTTGCTATCGTGTTTCAAAGGGAAGCAAAAAAAGGGAAGGTAACATATTTTAATCACCTTTCTGTTAGAACTGGAAATTGTTTCTCTTTTCTGAGTCAAAAATAAGCAAATCATAGTGAAACATAAAAATGACAAAATTCAGCATCATTAAGGGGGTGACTGTATGTGTTGTGCTCAGTCCAACAGGGAAAAAAGTCATTGAGTTTAACATACCTCACTCTATTAGAAAAAGAACTTTTTCATTATTCTTCATATGATATTATTACATATTTCCTTTCATGTGCATAGATCTGTCATTTTAATCTTTGTTTCAGATAGAATATTACTGCAGTCATCTGAAAAAAAATAGTATTTTAAAATATTTGTGCCTCAATCCTGATGAATGGAGATGTTTATTACTGATTAGAAACAGGAAAAATAGCATCCTTCTTTCTCTCTGTGTGTGTGTGTGTGTGTGTGTGTGTGTGTGTTTGTATGCATGTGGGTGGGTGTGGGGGTGTGTGTGTGGGTGTTTGTGTTCGATAAAAATATACAAGCTAATAACTTGCATATAAAGGGAAACTTTTAATATAAGAAAGAAGGTACCTATTCCAAAGGAGTTTATTAAAGGACAAGGCTCCCAAAGTTCTAACGGACAAGGAGTAAGACGCACATGCCACTGAATGGTGAAGCAAAATACAAATCTCAAGTTCAGTAAAAGGGCTGGATGCTAAACTCAATATGATTGGTAACCTAGTGTAAATGTAATTTGTAGAACTAAAAACAACAAAAACAATGAAAGGAAAATGCATTGCTTTTTTGACAATCAGAAGATATCAAAAATAAATTCATATTTGATTTGAATTTCTATTTGATTTGAATTTTTATTGATGTAATACAATGAATCTTCGGGGTCTTTGTAGACAATTTAGATTTCCTTTCAAACACAAATCGAAATGCTCTGTTGTTTACTGTTATCAGCCTTTAAAAATAGAAGCACATAAAACTCCTTTTATAGAAAGTGTTTCTTAAATTGATATTTTAGACGAAAAGTTTCAGAGAAAGAGGCTCAGGTGACAAGGTTGTAATGTTTCTAGTTATTGCAAAAAACAAGAGAACCCTGGGTAGTGGTCAAGAGAAAAAGGGGGGCTAACTAGAAACAAACTAGACCTCAAGAAATGTCAAATTTTTGTTATAGCTCTGGATACTTCTCTTAAAATAATTTAAGCCCTTTTTTCTCAAGTTGAGGACAGAAAAAAATTCCCTGTCATTATTTTTGTTTCTTTTAATATTGAAAAATCTGTAATGTAGGGGTAAATTCTCAATTATTACAAATACTCAAATTTATTTTTTCAATTAATCATTTTTCTCTAAAATAATTTATTTGATATGTGTTTTATTGTTGCTAGGCTTTCTTTTTTCCCACACCTCTGGGCTTCTGTAATAGAAAACAGAAATGGAGAATAAACCAGATAATAATCCAAATATTCTTTAATTAGAGATTGGGAAAAACTTTCTTCAAGATGGTAGTGCATTTCTTCATAGCGTTCTACTTAAATTTACCTGATACTTCCAGAATATTTTATTACTGCAAAAAGTACACAAAAATAACAATGCCAAATACAATGTAGGAGAATAAAGTAGGTGGGAAGATTACCAGAAGGTAACATTTCGAGACACCATGTTTTCCAAACAGAACAATAGCCTACTGCTATTTGAGAAAGAGAAAACACGTTAGTAATATATGTATTGCTACATACAAAAATATCAAGAATTATATCTTGTTGAAAATTGATCTGATTAATTATTGTTATAGAACAAATGACTCTGAAATTTAGAGGTATAAAACAATGAAAATCTTTTGTATCATTCCTGGTTTCTGTCAGAAGGTCTTGACTGGGCTCTCTGGCTCAGGGTCTCTCACGTAGATGTCAGGTGAGGGCTGGAGCTGGGACAGAGGGAATGAAGCAGCCTGAGCTTTCCCTGGCACCTTCTCTCAGAGTGTCTCCATGGGTCTCTCTGTAGGAGCTAGTTTGGACATTCTTCATGTTGGAGCCACGACTGGGCAGTCAGACTCCTTACTTACCTGGAGGTCTGGACCTCCAGAAGTCTTCTTGTGAACAAACTGGCAGATGCATGGCTTTTTCAACTTGCTCTCAGAAGTCACCTACTATTACTTTCACTATACATTGTTGGTGGAAATAGCCACAAAAGCCTACCTTGCAGCCTGTGGGATGGTAGATACCGCTGAGATTGTCTTCGGAAAATATAACTTTACTGAAGAATTATTCATTCGGTTTTCGTATAAGCGTTTATTAAAACATGTCAATTTATGAACTATTTTACTTAAACCTAAAATTAAGTGAGAAAAACACAAATGAGGTCAAAGAATTAAAAATATGTCACAGTGGACTTCATTTTTTTTAAAATAAAGAATACCAGGAGACTTTTTTGGCCATGTACTAGATTAGCATGCATTGACTAATATTTTCATATTTTCATTTCATGTTCTATCCTCAACAATTATGATAGCTACAAATTTCTGCAGAAAGTGTACATTCCAGCTGCAGAACAACATTTTACATTAATCTTTGTTCAGTCCCCATCGTTATATTCTAAGATAAGCAATGTTTTTATAGATAAGAAAGTGAAACTCAGGCAATTGTGAGTTATCCAAAAACACAAATTACAAAATTGCAAAACTAGGTTTTAAATTCAGATGCCTCTGATTTTAAAGTCTAACACCTATTTCAGGTTACCAAAATGTGAAATGGAGAGATGATATTACATCGTGCGTAACCACAGACTCTAATGACATTGATCCAGATACTTTGAAAGTTATTTGCTTTTTACTTCTATTTAGATTTTTCTGTATTACTCAAGGAGCGAGCTGCAGTTTGGGAATACCTTACACTGAATACCTCTCTGGTACTTGACAATTCCAGTTTTCAGTTAACAAAGAAGGCCTCAGATCAGAGCCTTTTATAGGCAACAATATCTATGTAAATTTGTATTCATTTTCTTCTCATTATATTTGTTTTTAGTTATATAATATGTATTAATATTAATCTTTCACTTTTTTTTTTTAGATGGAGTCTCACTCTGTCGCCCAAGCTGGAGAGCAATGGCGCTATCTTGGTTCAGTGCAATCTCTGCCTTCCGAATTCGAATGATTCTTCCGCCTCAGCCGCTGAGATTACAGGCAGCTGTCATCGTGCCCGGCTAATTTTTGTAGTTTTGTAGGGATGGGGTTTCAACTTTGACCAGGCTTGTATTGAAGTCCTGACCGCCGCCTCTGCCCCACAGATTACTGGGATTCCAGGCGAGTCTTTCGATTATGAACAGAATGTACATTAAAATTTTCAGGTGTCAAACGAGTCAACCTAAAGTAAAATAGCAAATAAATAGTACTGAAGGTACTTATGTGCATATGTGAGGCATGTATTTAAGATGAAGCAGTCACCTCAATGACATTTAAGATACTTTGTTGCCGCCGGGCGCGGTGGCTCACGCCTGTAATCCCAGCACTTTGGGAGGCCGAGGCAGGCGGATCAGGAGGTCGGGGAGTTCAAGATCAGCCTCGCCAACATAGTGAGATACCTTCTCTACTAAAAGTACAAAAAAATTAGCCGGGCATGGTGGTTGGTGCCTGTAATCTCAGCTACTCGGGAGGCTGAGGCAGGAGAATCGCTTGAACCTGGAAGCGGAGTTTGCAGTGAGCCGAGATCGTGCCATTGCACTCCACAGCCTGGGTGACAGAGGGAGACTCCACCTCAAAAAAAAAAAAAAAAAAGATACTACTCTATTACGTTACACAGGATAAAGAGGGAAATTACTTTTAGAAAAAATTCTGTAATTAAAGCACCTCCAAACTTTCACATATGTTGTCAAATATCATTTGATAGTTTTACTTAACCCTATATTCTATATCTGATTTTGTATATTTATGTAGTATTTCCTATTGTCTCCCCTCTTTGGCAATTGTACATACCTCGTCTACACTGCAGCGTGGAGACAGATGGATAAGATTCTTCTCACACTGCAATAATTATAGTGAATAGTGGTCCCCAGATGGAATGCCAGGAAATAGAGAAGTCAAGTACCATGTTTACACTTCCTTCATCTGGCAATCTTCTGAAAGTCAAAGACCATTACCAATTTAGCAGCCATGGAGTTGGCTTTTTAAGTATTTTTTTTAAGCCATAGATTTAAACAAACAAAAAAAAAAAGGGAGAGGAAAAAAGTTTTTTTTTTTTTAAAGAATGCAGGTTGTACCTGTCCATGATCTCTGTTTTATAGACTAATAGTAGTAACGATAACAATAACTTAAAAAAAAAAAGCAAATAAGTCATATTGACTGCTTGCCAAGGCAGCAGTTGGTTTGAATAAAGGGTTGGCTATCCCTTGGTATGATCATTATTTACACTTTTGCTTTCTGAAAACAACTGTTGGATATATTAGTTTTAGAAGTAATCTCTAAGTATGTCATATTATGCAAGTCTTAATGCATATTTATTTTCAGAAAAGAGTTCATTTTCTATCATTCTTTATAAAATGCTTAATTGAAATAATTTCTAAATTCCACAAGAATGAACACCAATTTTGAGTGTTCACAAGTTTAAAATAGGCCAAGATTTCACAACTATTACGGATGCCTAGGAAAGTCACTTTTCTCAGAGCCTTTCATATTTAAAATGCAAAAAAAAATAAAAATTCCTTGCTAGACATCAAGATCAGAATGTGGACTTATTGAAATCTTTTGCCACATTACAGTGTTGTTGGTTCTTACTCTAATTCTACTTTAAAACTACAACAGCAATGCCAAAATACATGTGCTAGAAAAGTATAAATGACCTATTTATCAATGTGGCAAAATTATGTCAGGGAAATTTATGGGTAATTCCAAATAAAAGCTGTTCACTCTGTGGTTTCTCATTTAGCATATTTATAATATACCCCTACCTCACTCTCATAGCAGAGAAAATATGAGATGTCAAAACATCTCATAGAAAAAGAATTTAAATATTCTAAACATATGTATCTATAAGATATATTACACATATTCCACATAGAGCATTTTGAGAATACTCTCCTGTTGGACATCCTGAAATGTTTACAGATTATCATTGTAAAACAGTCTTATATAGAACATAGGTGGTCAATAAATTATTTTTCTAACCCATGTGAATGACTTTTAAAAATCTGCCATGAAAGACCAGATGGCTTAGCAGATTGGCAATTTATGAGCTAACTTTAATTTCTCACTGGCCAAAATGACTAAAGGTCATTGTCATCCTCCATCTGCCATTTGGCATGTGAATAATGAATGGTGGGCTTAGTCTTGTTATCACAGACAGGTGCCTACCTAGAAGAGACGAGCCTCATTCCAATTGGAAATAATTCATTTATGTTTCATGGGATAAATGGTAAAAGCTGAGTTTCCTGACTAGAGTTTAAAACATCTCCAGTTAAAATTATTAGAAAGTAAGGAACTAATAAAAGCATTTCTAAACATTATATTTTGAAAGAGGATATCTATGTTTCCACACATTTCCATGATATCGAGTCAAGTGTCCTCAGAATAAAATGTTATATTCATCTTTCAAACTTCTAACTTTGTGGGAAAGTCTACAAAGAAATTATGTATAAGCATTGGATTTATTTTAGAAAACATCACGTATCTTAATGTATTTGGCATAAAATACGCTCTTTTAAAATTTTGTTTCTAAATGTGCATGTATGTAGGTAATTGAGATTTCTATATATGATTAAGAAAAGGGAGTAATATAATCTTAGTGAGAGAGACAAAATGATTAATTTGGCACAAAATTTTTTATAAACATAACATTGTTATTTAAATGTGAAAAACTCAACCCAAGCATTAAATATTCTTACCACCATGTAAATTTTTGTGCTATTGGTAAAGACAATAAGCTCTGAATATCAGTTATAAGAAAGAATCTGGCTAATGTTTGAAGAAATGTTGAGTAGACAATTTGTGGTTAGGATATCTTTATCTGTTATTCATTTTTCTTTGAACCTAGGGTGATTAAAGTTTGCATGCACCAGGGCATCTTCATTCTATGAACATCTTCTCAACAGTGAGATTCTGTTGACTCTGTAGGAGATCTTAGGTGCTACAAAGTCATTGAACTTAAATAACTTTAAACCACAGAATTTTGAAATTATTCTCCGTAATCATTTTGATTACATAAAGGAGAAACTCAGTATCCGTTTAAGCACATGCTAATCTCCTCTTTTAACAGGACAGAAACAAGCCAGAGTGGTGATGACATTGATGATAAGCACATAAATCAAGCTAAATTCAATAATACTATTGCTCTTTATTACATTTATTTCCACAGCTACTTACATATTTTTTACTTTTTGTAGTAATATAATATTTTAAACATTAAAACTATATTTGTAAAGGTATTCAATTTAAAATAAAGTAATATATAATAGCCCAAGTGCTGCTTAGATACAGGAAAAGTCAATAAGAAGGTAAGTCAGTGTTTTAAGATTATGTAGCTAATATGCTAACTGACTCAGAAGAGATTACAAAATATGATTATATTATTTCATGATTGTGACAATGTTTAATACTATTATGATATATAAAGAAGTATTTTAGTCAATATGTTTATAATTATTTCAGTTTCTGCCAGTTTTGAAATCTGAGGCCTTTTTCTTCCTTCAGCAGTAGCCTCACAACTCATTGTGTAGGTCAAGAGAATAAATTCTAGTGCTAGGCAGGCGATCCATTGGCTATTCCAGACTCCTCTGTGGATGTCTATACCTAGTCTCTTGCTGTTCTTCCACTATTAACCTAATAATCCAGTCTGATATGTTAATGTTCGACTGGTTCCTGCAACTTTAATTCTTAGCTTTTGCCTTGGGGTGGTAACAGGATTTCTTATTTAACTCACGGCAAATGAGTTAATGTCTGTGTTTCCCAATTAATATGATGCTTCTAGGCATCTAACAGTCCTGATGGCACCTGTTACCAATCGAGGAACTTCTTTTATACCTATCACTGCCCTGTCTGTGGATTCTTAAATAGTGCATTTTTATGGATGCCCCATCTTTATACTGATGTTGGAATACCTTGTTATTTATTATTAGTTAGACTGCTAATGTCAGGGTTTTTTTTTTAATTAAAACACTTTGCATATCATATTCTAGACCCACAGGGGCCTCCCTATATCCAACAGTGGGCAGGTCCCAGGCTGACCCTCTTGTATCCTCCTTTAATTGACTGATCTTCTTGGCATTCTCAATTATAAAAAGGCAACACATACTGCACTTAAAAGTATAAAGTATTTAATTATTTACTTTATTTACATATATTTACACTATATTAACTTTCAAAAAGTAGATACAGATACCTGCTTCAAAGACTTTGAAGTAATGTGGTAGAAAAGGGGGAGAAAGGTAGGAATAAACTGATTCAGCTAGTGTGGTCACATTGAAATGGTGATTTATATAATATTTTTTTCCGGCACTGAGGAACCTTACAGAAAATAGGTTTTATGTATATTCAGATGAGTGCTAACAAATTTTTATTGAAGGCAAATATTTGGCATTTAACAGATGAAAAGTAAACTTAATACAAAAATTTTGCTCATTATTTATGATCTAATAGAGGAGTTATCAATACACATAAGTAGAAAAAATACCAATGTCTTAAGATAATATCTGATTAATTATTTGCATACATATTCACTTACCCTTACATCTGAACAATTTAAGGTTAAAAAAAGTAGGTTAAAAGAAAGGTGGTACAAAATGCTAAGGCAGTATTTACATACTAAATAACATATCTGCCAGTGTCATGACAGTTCCAGAATACCCATATTTGATATAAAATGGGTGACACTTCAGTTCTGAGAAATGTCCATCTATTTCCAGGAATATTCATGAATGTTCCATTTTAAAGAAACCCATAATAGTAACAGTCCCCAAACTCCTTGCTCATGACTCTCTCTTGAGTCTGACTACATTCCCATTTATTTAGTGTGTACTTTTTGATTTTCAATAAATCTCTGTACTTCCACTATTTTCTGACTCAATCTTAAGCTCCTTCCCACGATGATGTCGAAAGCCTGGAAGCAAGCTGGTGTTGAGATTCCACTGGCATTAGGCGATCCTCCCCCCAACCCACCCACCAGTATTATGTGGAAGTGATCACAATAGCTGGAACTACAGAAGAGGCAGAACTAGACGAAGAGAAGTGGATAAATTCATTGAGTGTGTTGGAGGTGGTGCTAAAAAGATTTCTAGATATAGAAACTTTAGAACAGTCTGAAGAACTGTTATAACCGTCTTTATAGCAGTTCTTCCTTTGGAGAAACACTGTAACCACCAACCCCCTTTTCAAGCCATTCATATCTTTTCAGTCATATTAACATAAAAAGGAATTCTGTATTTAGCATTCTATTATGCGTTGATTCCTGAGCACAATCCCATTCCAAAGAGATTCTTGGACATGAGTTTCTTACTATACATTTAAGTAGCATTAGCTAAATTTTCTTATAGATGGTTTAGGGAAATATTTTTCTAATATTTAAGAAAACTGGTTCATAGATGCAACATGAACAGCGGAAGAGGTTGTGTTGCCCATATTCACTATCACATGGAGAAACTTTTAAGTAGGTAAAATATAAAAAGAGACCATTTTCAGAATTTGCTATGGTAAATTTCATATGGAACAAAGTTATTTTTGAGAACTATTGCCCAGAATTTATAAAGTAGTTTTGTGTTTATAATATTATTCTTAAAAACACTATCTGAATATAACACTATGATTCTAAATCTATGGGAAAAGTGAAAAGAAATGATCCATCAAAGAGCTGGAAAGTAAGCTGCCGGGAACCTCCCAATTCTACTCTACAATAACAAAATGGCCAAATTACTTCTTAAAAATTATTAACAGTCAACATTGTTGAATAATTTTTTTCACAGAATATGCAAAGCTGTTCAACATTTTCTTTTTCATTTCAAGGACATATGAGCCAACTGTTACGATGATGTATCTTGTAGGGATTTTGAGACCAGCATGACTTATGTTCATAATATTTGGATGTTTTGTATTTTTCTTGGACTTATCTACACATTTGAATAAGTGCCAGCACAAGAAGGGAAAGAAACAAATTTGATCCTCACGCTCAAATATTTAAAGCTATAAGTGTTCTTGTTCTTTGCTTCCTTGTTGCTGAACAGAATATCTATCTTTCTCATCGAGTGATCCTGCCATATCTGTGACTTTAACAGCCTCATTGTAATCTGGAACACACACCTAATAGCAGCACCATGGCAAGAAGAACATGCTCATGACAGACAATAGCAGGAAGCTAACAAACCATTCTTTTGTCTAGACACTCTCTTCCTCCCAAGCTTAAGAATAAACAAATCCAAGACTGCAGCTGCATTGGTGTTACATACAGACAAGACGGATAAACAAAATTTGACTTTCTTCCTGTTCGAGTAGGCACAGATACTGACAAACACATTTCTCACATCTTGTACACATATTTTGCCTGCCAGAAGAAAGGCCTAAAGAACAATGTGTGTATGCCTCTGTGTGATATGTGGATAATGCCACATGTTTCTACGGAATCTATTCTCTCCCATTTAGCATAGAAACAATAACCAAAATTAGATAGTTTTAATTCACTAATATTAAACCAAGGATCTATCTAGAATCAACACTGCATTATGGTTTTCTGACATGACCCCATTTGAAAGGAAAGAATAATCAAATTGAATTGGGCTGAAATTTCACCTAGATGTTTGTAGAATATTTTATAGAAAATGATCTGACATGAAGCAAACTTAAAATATTTTACTGTGATTTTTTTCCATTCCATTGTTAATTTAAAAACATTTACTTATACCTCACATCACAATTGCCCACAAATGAGTCCCACAAACTCAGGCTGAAGCATACTTGATGTTCAAGGTTTGGGCTTGTATAGGCTCAGTTTACTGTTTTACAGATATCCATTTGTAAGGAAATCTATATAAGGACACCCCATGTTCCATAAAATTCAGACTGAGAACCTCTGCCACAATCTTTTTTTAAATAATTTTTTAAACATAATATTTTATATATTTATTTTTATCTGCTTCATTTTATGTTCTGTAGGTAAATCCTTGAGCACAATGTCAAGCGTTAGGTTTTGGTAAAGTCAGGCAAAAGGATGGCAGCATGTGGTCCTCTACAGAAAAGGCCACAGATAATCTCTCTTTGTTTCCCTCTGCCCTCTGTATCTCCCAGCTATTGGCAAAGTGTGTGCTTCATACTCATTCCCAAACACAGTTTAAGACAACATGTTCCCAGGAATGCAGGCACATCAATGTGCAGTAAAGAGTTAATTAGAATTATTATATTTCCCTGCACCTTAAAAACTCTGAGTCAAAACTTAAAAAAAATTATTCGAAAGGTTGAGAAATAAATAAAGTCATCTGCATACAAACAATTATGTACTGTCAAGATGCACTCTATAGAGGAATTTAATTTCCAAGGTTAATAAAAAGTGACATCCTCTTCCTCAAACTTGAAGATTGCTTGTAGCCCAGAATCCTAAACATTCACATTACCTGTCTTCTGGTACCAGATTATAGTAAGAGTATATTTTTCTAAGAATTTCTCTTGGTTCTGGATAAAGACCAACATTACTTTCTCATAGTTAAGATGCAGTCATTCCAAAACATAATTGGCCTCTGTAGTAGCCACAAGCCATTTGACATGTTATCATAAATGAAACTGTAAACATCAAATATAGCTAGAAAGATGTTCATCCTTCTGTTCACTATAGATTTAGGTTATGCTTGCTGTTCTTAATATCCTCTAATCCTTGAGCGGATATATGTATTTACGTGTGTGTGTGTGTGTGTGTGTGTGTGTGTGTGTACTTTTTCATTCAGAGTTTTCAATCCAAAGTTACTTGCTAAATACCAAGAACAATTATAAGAAATTCTGAAAATCACCAAGATATAAGAATATTTGATATTCAAGGTTTGGGCTTGTACAGGCTGCAATCAACTGTTACTACAGACTGAACAACCCAAGTTGGGTGAAATGTGACACTAGTAAGAGTAGGGATCCGCTATGGACTGAATGTATTGCCACAAAATTTACATGCTGTATTTCTGACCTCCAATATGGTGGTATTTGGAGATACAGTCTTTGGCAGGTAATTAGATCATGAGGGTAGAGGTCTCATAATGGGATTAGTTCCCTTATAAGAAGAGACAGGGGAGCTTGATGAGTCTCTGCTCTCCACCAAGTGAATTTGCTATCTGTAAATGAGGAAGGGGGACCTTCAGCAAAACCGTAGTGTGCCAGAATCTGTACCTCAGACTTTCTAACTCCAGAACTGTGAGAAATAAATGTTTATTGTTCAAACCACCCAGTCTATGGTAATTGGTTATAACAGTCTGAGCTGACTAAGAAAGGATCTTACAGAGATTCATATCCATATGCGTAAGATGAAAAGTGTCCCAATAGTTGGGGGAGATTAAAAGGGTAGAAAATTATTTTAGAGTTAGGCAAATCTGAAGGCAAAGAAGGAAGACTAGTGTTATAGGAACTTTCATATGAAACACATTAAAAAGAAATTATCATCCTATATAATTATTCCCTTTAATTACATGAAACTCTTGATTAATGTCTGATACAGCTGTAGAGCCAAGTGCAAATTATTTTGATGAATAAAGAAATTGAATATTAGAAGAAAGAATAGTCTGTAATGAATTAAGGGAATGAATATTACAAGGAAAACTAGCTTGTGCCACATTTTTTCTTCCTCAGATTCCTCTGGGGAGAAATCTCCATCCTATACAGAGATGGGACCAGGAGTTTGAGGCCATGATAAGCACTAATGTTTTGCTTACAATCAACAAAGTAGTTTAGGTCTAGAATTCTTTCAATGAATAAAAAAATTTTCACTTTTAATTCTTAACTTGAAGGAAACCAAGAGAGGAAAGAACAGTGATTAATACTTTAACCATACAGTATGGTTAATTAACCATTAAACATAATGTTTTAATTAACCATACTATTTGGTTAATTAAAATTACCCCCTTTGACATCCATCAGACTTAAAATGAAAGGCTGGAGAAAAAGTCTATTGGATAAATATTGAAATAGCATGCACCTAAAGGGTGGCAAATGTGAGGGACCACAGGGAAGGCACAAATTTCTACTTTTCATTGTTGTGAAGGGTCACTCTAACAATTGGTTTCTTAAAATTTGAGATTTCATGGATCATTAATTAAAGGAATTTTCCTCTTAAAGTTACTAACTTTTAATTTTGTCAAATTAGGATGTTAAAATCAATGTATCATTTAATTAATTTAATTAAGCAACCACTTACTAAATATCCTCATTTTATTAAAAAAATATTGCTGTTTTGGACATACACACACATACAAACACATACACATACATATTCACATACGTACATATATATCTGTATGTGTACACTAGGAAACAACTGTCAAAATTAGTCATTGGAAGTTACCTAAAAATGTCACTGCATTATCACTGTCCATACCTGTTGTATAGTTGTTAAAAAAAAATCATTGTAGATCAACATCTCTTCTCAAACAAAAATGTAGGAATCATTACAGGAAATTAAATTCTATCTTAAATTACAAATAAACATCATCTCCTTCAGCATTTCACCTCTTGGCCATGTCTATTCCTACTCTAAATGGATACTTCATAAATTGGCTCTTACACAACTTGGGACTATTTCAGGGACTACAATAGCTTGAACTTAAGATGGACCGTTCTCATCAATATGGAATGAAGGTCGAGAACTCTTGTTGCATTGAGCAGTTGGAAAATTTAATTCAAATTGTTCCAAATTCTTAAGGTCAGCAGGTGAAAAAGAACTTAGATTTGAAACAAGAAATACCTTATATCATATTGTAAGTTTTTATTGTTTAGAAATGTATAAAAATGAGGTGGGAGAAGTACAGGTAGATACACACCAAAAACCATTGCCGTGTTAAATATTAGCCAAAACTGTTGTCCTTACAGATGTTTTCGTAAGAATTTTCTCTAAGTATCCTGTAATTTTAAGAAGTACTTTAAGAAATGTCTGTTTATACTCACCTCTGAAGAGCTCATTTATTCACGTATATTAGAACATTTCTCTGATGCTTTCCTTTGGTTTCATGCCAGGAGATCTCTAAATAATAAAAGCACCTAATAAGAAGGCCTATTTTATACATCTACAGCTAAACCCTCTTTGATGAATAACAAATGGCCCCTTCTTGTAGCAAATTTTGAACGTAAAGAAGATTGCTATGATGGATTTCCTGTGGTTGTTTTATCCTCTACATCCCATACAAATAATTTTTACAAGATTCAAATTACTTTGAATAATAGAAGTATCGGCTGTTCATAAAGAAATCAAACACACTAAGCTGCTATTTTCAACGTTATTTTATTATTTTACAGCTCATATTTCTTGTTATCCAGAGTAACTCATGCCAAAAATTTCAAAAGCACTTTTGGCAGATATGTAAATAATTTGGAGAGCAAATATCCAATTAGTAAATTTTGGCAGATAGTCTTTTGGATCCACATGAGAAGAGAATATTTTAATATCCTTGACCAGTTCATTACTACTGACATAGCTCTGCTCGCACATGGCAAACACCCCAGCTTTTATTTGAGAGGAATGTGATCAGGGAAATTTGTTACTAAAGCCTAAATGTTCAGATAACATTACAGTGGTTTTCTTCCTCTCAAATTGCTATTTTCTAAAAATAGGTTAAATAAACTTTGTTTCCTTTACTTTTCTATGAGCAATGTTTTTCAAGTTGCATATTACAAAAGATGATAGTTTATTTCAATTACAATGATCTCACACAAGAGACGCAATGGAGAACAGGAATCTGACCATTTGTTCTCAGGGCACTTTTACTCTTCATAAACCTGCCCTTTAGTTTCATTCATCCATTCAGAGCAGTAACTGTGAGCTGACTCTGATGGACTCAGAAAAGCCATGTCTAATATTTATGAGCTGGAAGAAGGTAACCCAGTCCAATTTCTTCCTTTCATAACGGAAATGATGAGACTTGGAATAATTCCTGAAATGGAAAAACCAAGACTTAACATTTTAAATGAAAGGATTTCAAGCCAAAGCTTAATTTACAAAGCAAGTGTCTATTATTTAAAATAAGTTTTAAAACCCAAGCCTCTATTTTAAAAGTCACACAAAACTTCTTTCATAAATGTCCATTTTATTGGAAAGCATCTATCACAGTCTCAGTTTGCCATATTTTCCGTTTTCTCCTGCATGAACAGCTTCATAATTTAAGATATCCATGTTGTGTTTTATTATCATAAATAATGACTTTAAGTGTTTCTGGTTACTTTTAAAAGGAAGAGAGAAAGAGACACAGCAACACAGAGTAGTGAGAATTTGCAGAAGCCCCATGTGCTTGTGTCTTCAGTAGACCATCAAATCTGAGCAGGCTTTTGGCTATTTAACTACTTCACTAAGACTATAGAAGCACCTTTTCATTAAACCTTTATTCTTCAAACCACCATGACTGCATTTAGGGACAGTGGATGGGCAAAACTCTTCTCTCTAGAATCCATTGTTGCAATGGAATCTTGGCCTTTTTGTTGTTTCTTTCTGATTTATAACCATGTCTAAAACGTCACATCACATAAATATATTTTAGGCTCTTTTGTGTCTTACAGTGTAATATATATCCTGAGACTGTAGATACATATATATATGCGTGTGTGTGTGTATATCTGTGTGGTGTGTATATGTATATGCATATACATATACACATTCTGTATAACGTACATTTTTGTATAAGTTTATGTATGTTTTCACACATATTTCATAGGTCAAATACATACAAATCCATGAGGCATAAAAACACATCCATATGTTTTTTCTTCTGAAGTTGTAGTCATTACTGTGTAAGATCCATAATTAATTATGCTTTCATTCAACAAGTATTTAAGTCCTACTTTTTTATCAGACTCTGTTTCATTAGCAGTTTTTTGAAGTCTAATTTACATTTCTTAAAATCCTACTGTTTTAAGTATAAAATTCAGTGATTCCTAGTGAATTTATGTAATGGTGCAAACATCCCCACAACTCAGTTTTCAAACATTTTTATTCCACAAAAACATCTCCAGTCCACTTGTAGCCATTTCTCTTTTCCATCCCCAGCCCTAGCTAACCTCTAATTAACTTGCTTTCTCTTTTTCGAAAAGTTTATATCAATGGAATAATACAAAAGGGTTTTTTTACATTTGGCATTTTTAGCTTAGCATATGTTTTTTGAGGTTCATTCATGTGGTAGAATATATCAATAATGCACTCTTTTCTATTCCTTAATAGTATTCCACTGTGTGGTTATAACACATTTTGTTTACCCATTTACCAGTTGATTGGCATTTGGGTTGGTTTCAGTTTGGGGCTCTTGTGAATAACAACACTATTAACATTTATCTGCACATCTTCATATAGACATATGTTTTGATTACACTTGTATATATATACCTCTGAGTCAAATTCCTGGGTAAATGTATGTCTTTCTAAGAAATTGCCAATCTGTTTTCCAAAATGATTGATTGTACCAAGTTACATTCTGACCAAAAATGTATGAGAATTTCAATTTTGCCATATCCCACCAACATTTGTTTTATGTGTCATTTTGATTATAGCCATCCTGGTGGGTGTGAATTACCTCACTGTGATTTTGAAATGTATTTCTCCAGTGCCTCAGTACGTTCAGCATCTTTTCATGTGCTCGTTAACTATTCATTTATCTTCTATAGTGAAATGTCTATTCAAATATCTGGCACTGTTTTACATCAGGGGATATAGTATGGAAAATAAATTTCCCACACTCAAGGGCTCACATTCTAGTAGTATGAAGAAAACAAAATTAACTATTTCAAATAGTGTTATATCATATGGAGAAGTGCAAAACAATGAAATGGGCATAGGGAGTCCTAGACTGCGTGGGTTCAGTATTTAAATAAAGTTGACAAGAAAACTTTCACTGATAAGTAAACTGCAGAAGGTCTGGAACAAAGTGATGGAGGAACCCACCTGTACTTCTGGTGTATACATGTATATGTATTTAGTATCATATTGTAATGTTATTAAAGCAGAGAGTATCATGTGCAACTATTTAATTAAGAGAAGCAATAACATATTTTGTTCTCCTGCCTAAACTGTTATTTAAAGAAGGCCTAGTATCAATGATTCAAATATTGTGACTTATAAGATTTAGGGTTTTGAGGGTGCTTTCTATAATCATTCTAAAAATGGCACAGAGCAAATTATTGTAATATTTATGCAATCTACATTATATAGTAAATGAGGTGACTGATTTTTACCATGTTATTGCTGCTGCATGTATGCTTTTTAATCTTGTGACATAGAAATATAGTAGTATACATTCTGTTCGATAGGAATCCATATTTTTATACTACAGGAAATTGACCTTTTCTCACTAACACAACTAGAAATTTGCTTCCTGTGCCACTACAGCATTGTGATGAAGGACATCTTACATGTCGAGAAGAATGCAGGCATGTAGGTTTCATTTTAGAGAATATTAGAACACCTCACATTTTTTGTTGTTTGTTAAAATGTATCAGCTATTTGCAATTTGCAGAATATATTGAGGAAGGCATATTTTTCCATGATAAAAGCTGAGAACTAAAATTGTACTTAAAATAAATATACAAGCAAAACATATCCATGTAGCATAAATAAGAGACATTAGATACTCTAGCACAGACAGAAGCTAAGTGGGGCCTACAGGAGAGACTAACTCCTTGAACAAAAACAGCTCTATCTTATTATCTTCATCCAAAAAGTTACTAGAATGGCTAATTTGATATGCAGTTGCTGAGTTTGAACCCTTTTTCTTTTATTTGTTATCTGGGATTAGCAGCAATTGCTTCTTTTGTTTTCTGTGGTTTTGTTGTTTAGATTTTTTGTTGTTGTTTTTTGTTTTTTGCTTGGTTTGGATTTGAGAAGGGGCATTCTTGTAGAGAACAAAGAACATTTTCATGACATACTGATTTTGTGGTCACTTGACCTCTGGGCAGATTTTGGCATAAGGCTTTGGTTGTCAGGCAGCAATTCCTAGCACATGCCAACTTTCTGGTTCTTGTTTTCCCTTCCCTTAGGGCTCTCCAGATGAGTATCATTGACTGGAAATGCTTCATGAAACTCTGCTTTCATTTTGGGCATAACTGCCTACAACAAGAGGATCTGGTGAGAATTAGCTATACAGACTCAACCACTGCCCATGCCATGAAGTTACCATTGCTAAAAGCATTATCCACATTGAGTATATCATATCTTAAGGACTGGGGGATAAGAATAGCAAAGATAGAGATAGGGGATATGCAGTAAAGCACTTAATATTTTAATTAAAAAGGCTGGGACAAGGTTGAAATTAACTAAGGTGGCAGAAAAATGATACTACAGAAAAAAAAATTAAGACAAAAATTCTAAAACACACTGGAGTCATGCCAAGTGCGGAATGCATGCCATTGAAAAACATGGCCTTGGTTTCTGGCTTGATAAAGCTTATAATCCCTTATGTCAGACAGACAATAATCCAAGGGGAATCCAAGGGGAAAAAGCATATTAATGCTGCCTACATTATCTCTTCTAAGAGTAATAACTGAGTAATATAAAAAGAAATAATAAAAGCCACCTAGATTAGACTGTGAAGTCAAAAAATCCTGAGTCATAATGAGATTTAACTCGTGAAGTCAAGGGAATGATTGAATGCAAAAGGTAGAGCATGTTCAAAGGTCTTGAGGAAGCACTTGAATTTTGCATGAACAGAAAAAACCAATGTGGCTGAAGCAGGGAAAATATTGGTAGAGAACATCTAGAAACAAGCAATGAAAATAAAATAAGGGATGAATCCTGTACAAATGATTAGCTAATAAAAATTTGAGATTTTATTTTAAATTCAATAAATAATAGTTTTATGATTTTGAAGTGAGACTAATATGACCTCTTTTACCTTTGAACAAAATCACTTTATCTTCTGGGTGAAGAGTGCATTAGATGGAGGTAAGGATGGATAAGACAGACGGAGTCTAATACAAAAGAATAATGATGTGGACTAAAATGAAAGCAGGAAAATGTATCAACAGTATTTGGAGATGAATTGTGAGTAGAAGATAGGCAATGGATAGTGAAATTTTCCAATTCCTGACTGACGTCATTGAAGCCAATAAATTAAATGGGTCAACTCTGGAGGAATAGCACATTTGGAAAGAAAGATATTTTTTGTTGTTGTTTGTTTTTATAAATTTCTTTCTTTTTTTTGCCATTTTGAATACCTTAACTTTGAGATGTTTATCACCAAAATTGATAATGTTGAGTTGCCAGTGGATACAGGAGTGCAGAGCTCAGAGGAGAAATAAAAAATAGAGATAATAATTGGGAATCTTTCAGAAATACATTTTTTCCAGACATAAAAATTGATGAGATTGCTTTGAGTGAAGGTATGTAATGAGTAAAAATCTCCAAATGTCCAAAGATTATTTAAAGACTGGGAAGGGAAGAAATTGCAAGTGAAAAATGAAAATTACTAATGATATTTAAGAAGAAATTAAGAGAATTTGGTGTCATAAGAAGCAATAGAATAGATTTCACAAAGACAGGTATGGAGAGAATTTTTTTCAAATGCTTCTGAAAGGTTAAAATAGACATAGGAGATTAAAAAGTTTACATTGGTTTTAGCAGCATGGTAAACAGAGCCCTTTCAGTAGACTGGAGGAGTGAGAGGCTAACTGGAGTGAATCAAAGTTAATGGAAGTGAGGAAGCAAAAGCAAAGAGAATAGACAGAGAGAGCTTTATAGATACTGTAACATGTGGAAGTGACTTTGAGGAGATATGGGTGAAAGGGACATTTTAAGAATGAAGGGTAGTGAATTTGTTTAAAATAATGATGGAAATGACCCAATAAGGAATGTGCAGATGAAGATCCAGAAGAAAAAAAAAATAGCTAATATATTTTGGTTAGAGGAAGTAGGTTTGGCACTTAATTGGGCCAGACTAAAAGTGAAATGTCTTACACAGAGTGAATCTTCAGCTTGGGTTAAGAAAAAGGCAGACAGTGGGTTGACATGGTTTGTATGACAAGAGTATAAACAACCTTAGCCATGATTTTACTAGCTATCACAAGATGGAACTGCTGTGAAGTTCATCAATTTTCTTAATCCCATCTCTTTACTAGAAATCTTAAAAATCATTAAAACAAGAAAAGGTGGTCATGTTCTTTGTACAGAGACACCAGATATGAATAATAATTGGAAAATACTGTCTGGCCCTGTAGAAGCCCTAAGGGGAAAAGATATCAGAGAGGAAATGAGTATCACAATGCAGATCAAATCAAAGACTCCAGGGGTCGAAAAGGAGGTGGGCCATGAATGTGCCCAGGGAAGAAGCCCCACATCACCAGTCAGTATTCAGAGTCTTTCTTACTTTCACACACAACTTGGTGGTCTTTCTCTCTTTATTCCAAGTGTCCATAATGTCTATGATTTTCTGCTCTCATACACTGAAAAAAAAAGTGTACAAAACTAAAGAATACATTATCTGTTTTCTCTTATTACAAACGCCTCCCCAAACTTTGAGATGAAATAAAAATAATTTACTCTAGGTATTTCAAGAGACTGTGGTTCTAGAATACTTTAAAAAATTAGAGAATTCTTTGTTCAGAAATGGTTAGATCTGGACAATACCTTTTATGAAACAAATTTATTATAATGATATGTTCAAAGATACAGAGATGGACTTCTTTCAAAAGTAATAATAAAGCTATAATTAGTGATGAATGATCTTGAATCACCTGCTGACTCAAATGATCAACTGAGGTTCCTAAGAGTGAAAACCTTACAGAATGTTTTTTTCCCATGACATTTCCAGTAGGCTTTGGTTTGTGCCTGACTTGGAATTCCAGTACAAAAGGCTTTCTTGTGGTAGCTCAACTCTGTCTTTTTTGGAAGCACTCAATGCCAGGAAATGAACTGAGATGAAGAAATACAGTGAGGCTTTTTCTTTTTGTTTTTGTTTTATGGTTTTGTTTTATTTCCCCACTGAAAGCTCACACTAAGAAAATGAAGCATGTTCTGTCTTAGAAGAGAGTTTACAAGTGTTAAATGGGTTCATGTACTTAAAATAGTTCTGTATTATTGAATTTGTAAATTAAAAAATAAAATATTGCTTGCCCAAGAGCAGACTCACAAACCCATCAGAATTTGTGATTGCCAAAACTCTGGAACTTTGTACTAGATTCAACCGTGGGAGATTTATGACCTCTTGAGATTGCTATTTGCATACTACTGTTTAGGTATCCGTAATAGAGAGGAGTTAACAGAGTTCCTCAGGGTGCCTAACTTAGATAAAAAGGTAAAGAAGGAATACATTCCTTCCCAGCATCAGGGGATTCTGAAATGCCTTCTGTTCACTACAATATTTGATTCTGCTTATTTAAAGTGAGGAGAAATTTGTGTTTGCTTTCTGTGGTCTCGAGCCCTCCCACTTTGTTCTGGGACCCCCATCAGCAAGGAACTTATAACCTGAAAGTGTCTGTCGCACCCTTTGGACACCCAAGGAGAAGAAGTCTGCTTAGAAAGTGATGTTAAAATTTCAATTACAAAGCTACTTTGCAAATAAGTCCTGAGTTTATGTCCCCAAGCAACTTGAGAAGAGGTCACAATGTTGCTTTAGGTGTTGGCTTTTGGATAAAGGGTATAATTTGAGGCCCTTTTTGATTTTGCTTTTTCAATAAAAGTAAGGTCAGCTCTTGGTTTTCTAATCACAATCAGCTTCATATTAAATTCCTTCCTGAACTTTCACCTTCTAACAGTGGAGTGCTCTGAAACAGTTTTAATCATTTTTTATGTTAAAAATGTTGCAGATTTGGAAAATTAATTCTAATACAGAGTCAACATTATGATTTGAGTTCATTGTACTCTAGAAAACATTCTTCTAGAGATGTCACAACAATATTTTATTTGACTGATTTTGATCTGTAATTATTATTTTACGTATCTTTGAATTTTCTAGTTTCAATTGGGGAAAAAAGTAGTATTTTAGTTAACTTGTTATTAAGTTAGCACACACACACTTGATATCTCGTCAAAGGTCTTTCATTTAAAATTTAGTCTAGGTTCACCAAACTAAGCTGCTTAATATAAGTTTGGATAGATACACTAAGAAAACATGAGAAGCAAATTGTGAGTGATTATATAAACAAATCTTTTCAATCATTTAGTATTCACTATCTGTAGATGTAGATCTTATTCTCATTTAGTAAAGCTATTTTCAAAATGAAAAGAAATTGAAAAGTTTAAGGGCATCATATGTGTATCAAACAAGAAAGTTATTTTCCTGCAGAAAGTGAGAAGGAAGTGGATGAGTGTAGGATTGTGTGTCAGTATATCTGGGTTCATATTCCTGCTTTATTTCCACATACAAAGTCAGTTCAGTTTTCTGAACAAAAATTTCTTAAACGGAAAATGAAAAATTTTGGACCAGATTGTATCTTCCACTTATTCTAAGCCTGAACATTATCTTAATCTTAGCAACTAACAAATAATGATTTCTTTGTTTCACTTAGTTTTTCTTTTGATTTTGTGTTTTTTGGACCACATATAGGTTTGTTAATTTAAATTTAAATGTGTTTATTTACTTTTATGTTTCATGCATCCCCGGAAAATGTGTGCTGTTTGTGAGCATATGATAATTTATATCAATGGTATTGAGGGAATGTATTCTCTTTCCGCGTCCACAAGGGGGTGTCGTTTCTAAGGCAGAAACTTGCCAGCGCCATGCCTTCTTCCCCCACTCTCCTTCTGGGAGAATTAACGGTCTCTGTTTAACTTTGGCAAGCACGGGAAAAGGATCAAACTCAATCACTCCAGTGAAAGTTTAAAGGAACCCTTTTTATTGGTCAGGCGACTTGGAGAAGGTGGGAATTCCTCCCAGGTTGAAAGTCCCTGTCCCACATCCGGCCAGATTCCATCTTTTGGTTCCCTTCGCCGTCTTCCTGGAAGCTTTCTCTCTCCCATCAGCTCTCTCTCTCTGGGATTTCCCACTCAGGGGTCCCCTTCCACTCAGCGTGGAAGCTGCTTTCTCCTGGATTTCATCTTTCTGGACTCTCTCACTCAGTGTGAGAGGAGCTTTCCTTCCCTGATTTTCTCCCTCTCGAAACCCTTGTCACTCAGTGTGAGAGCGGCTTTTCTGTCTTCTCCCATACTGTGAGAGCTAGCTGTCTCTCTCTCACCCCTTCTCCTTTTTTCTCTCTTTCTCTCTGCCTAAATAAATCACTTTCAGCAAAATCTTTTTGGGTCCGATATTTACTTGTGAGTGCACCGCGCCCTGCGTGGTCCCCTCTTCCATTCTTGGGTGAGTGAGGAACCAACAGCTTGGAAAGACAGCCCACCGGGGAGCAAGCTGAGCGCTCCTCTGCACCCCCAAACCCGGAAACTGTGTTATGATAGATACATCCTTTATTTTTCTATCCAGCACTCTTTCAGATCTGATCATGTTTCCATGTGTGCATCTGATTTTCTGTTCTAACTCCTGCATTCACAGTACTTCACATGGTAAATTTTAAACATCATAGCTACTTTATTTCTTGATGATGGTGACTTCCCGACTCTACCTTCAAAAGCATTTCCACAATACACAGCTGTGAATACTTTATGAACGTGTTTGAAAATTTCTCTCAGAAAAATACCTAGGAATAAAATATCTGGGCCACTTATAGAGCATATCAGTAATTTAACATGGTAATGTCATGATGCTCTCCATTGTGATAAAGCTAGGATATACAACTATCTGTACGTAGGGGTTTCTATACCCTACATATATACCAACACTGGCATTAGCCAGATTTCTAATTTTTGACAACTTAAGAGTATAAGGAAAAGCTTTTGTTTAAATTTTTACTTCTGCCATTTCCAACGGGCTTTAACATCATTTGATGTGCATATTAGCTTTAATGTTTCCGTGACCTATCAAGTCATATCCTTTGCTATTTTTTTGGGAGGGGAAGTGGTGCTTTGGAAAAAGTCTCTGAATATTCTAGATATTAATTCATTGCGGGTTTTTTAAATTGCAGATGTTCCTCCATTATTTCAACTATAGAACCTTTGACCGGGATTCTTCTTCATTGAACATAAATATTCAATAATGATATAATAAAATTAATTATATTTTCTTATGGTTCATAATTCTGAAATTATTTTTTAAAGTCCTTTAATTTCCTAGATGACAAAGGTAATCCTTTTCATTTTTTATAAATTTTATCACCTCTCAAAATTATGGCTGTGATCAATTTGGAGTCCACTGTACATATGGTGACATATTAATAAACAAATCTTTTCAGTACTTTTACTTTGAAATAGTTTATCATGTTCAGTTTAAATACATGACTAAACCATTTCAATAATACAGCTTCAGAGGGTAAATGCTATTCTTTTTCATGTCTTTTATAGTATTTCTATAAGGACTTCTCATGTCACAATGTAAAACAATATTTTCCTTCTGAAATCTTCTTTCCCTAGGGCTATGTTCTTGCTTTAACAAGTGTCATGGAGCAGAGGGAAAAGGCCCTAATAGGTTCAAGGCACAATGTGTTTAAAGAGCAGAGGGGTGATGACCCATGGGCAAAAAGCCTTTGTTTCCCCTAAGCACCATAGGTTACATGTCTTTGCTGCCACTAGCAACCAAAAAAATCCAGAAATGATCAGGGTTTTACTTCCCACCCTCAGGGAGAAACAACAGGGTATTTTGAATAGGAGTAGAGGAAACACATATGGTTTATCATGTTGCCTGTTCTTATTAACTGTCCTCAACAAGGACTGATTCCCTGATATAATCATGGTTACACTGGCCTGAAGGCCTGGCAATAACTCCTGATTTCTGCACGTAAGAGACCAGTGACAACTGTCCCAGGTCAACCTAGGAGGTAGGCAGGAGCAGAACATAGAAGGTTTTCCTTCAACTCCTTCAGCTTATTCACTTCCTGCTGCCTCTGAATTACCCCATCCCAGTCTACAGTCATCAGCTTCTGAAAATTATCAGTTTAAGACAGCCTTTAGTCTTCCCAGGTGTTTCTCCTGAGATATTAGTTTTTGAAATCCATGTTTCTCTTTTTTCCCATCACTTATCCAGAGCTAAATTTAATGTGAAAGAGATACAGCCAGTGCTAGTTTACTATCTAGAATGAAGAATGCCTTTTAAGCACTTCCAGTGGAAAGCACTTTCTGTTTATATATATATATATATTTTATAAAGTGACTAAACAATCTTACGTAAGAAAAATTTAAGCATGTTTTTCCAATTTCAAACAAAGTTGGTCCATGATCAAGATAATATAACCAAATATCTGACCAAATTTTCTCTTACAAATGTGATTTCCTGTCTGGTGAACTTTATATAGAAGACAGGGTACTGAGCATAAATTTCAGCCAAAGTTCTGAATTTCTCACTTTTATGGTGTTATAAGGCCCTTAGTAGTAATCTTTTTTTAAGTAAAATTCATAGTTCCATAAAATAGCATCAGTATTTACATTTTAGAAGTGCCATAAAAAGAAAAATGTTTGAAAAGATATTATTGAAGGTGTAAATCGAAAACAGATTGTATATGCTGAGTTCCTGCAGTAGAGTTTGACCTCACACTTTATTTCAACAGTATTTCTAGAAAAAGGCAGTATTAAATAACATGAAAGAAAAAGAGGTAACATCATACGACAAAAAAATTCACACACTATACATTTATTGTTACGTTAAACTGTGTATTAATTAATTAAAGGTATATTTGGCTGTGTCTAGAAGAAAAAATTTAACATTTGCTTAAATGAGACAGAAGTTTAAAAAAATTAACTTATTACTGAAGAATCTACACCATATATGTTTTAATTCCTTTAAATTACTAGTTTGAGGTAGGTTTGGCTACACATAGAAGAAAAAATTAACAATGCTTTAAATGAAATAAAAATTTATTTCTCTCTTATGTAAAAGAAATTTGGAGGTGAGCAGTGCAGAAATGTACTAAATTACAAGATTCCATGCTCTAATGTCTTCCCTGTCTCAAATGAACATATGGTCTTGATTTCTTACTGTTTCTTCAACCATCACATCTAAAGAAAGCCAAAACGAGAGGAAAGAATGAAAAAGTGACCTTTCCCCACTGAGTTAGATCCCTTTATGCAATTTCCTGAGAAATCTGATAAAAGATTTCCACTTCCACCTCAGTGGCTAGAGCTTCATCACATGATTGTAACTAGCTGCAAGGGAGGCAGAGAAGCAAAATGTTTTATTGTGTGTGAGTAAAGCTAAACACCAACCTTCTAGTACAAAAATACAAGGAAGAGAATTAATTACCATATAAGAAACTAGTTATCTCTGCCACAAGCAGTAACAGAAATGGCTTAATTCATAAAACTTAAAAAAATAAAAACAAGGAGTATGAGGCATATTTGTACTCAAGTGCCCCTTCTGTTATTTTAGCCAAACTAAATGATCAACCCAGAGGCCATGAGGCTCTGATCACAGATGCTTCAAAGTTCTATAGTTGATAAATGGCTGTATACAAATTTAAAACATAGCCATTTTCAGTGACCACTCAGTTGGTTAACTTATCCAAATGACTGCTCTCAATGACACAAAGGTCATATCTTCCTAGACCCCACACTGAAATCTGTAGAACTCTAGCCAATAGATTTCAAAATTGAAGAGTAGGATATATTACTAGGATTCTTATTTTATAATAATAAGAGGCATTTTTAAGGTGAAAACTCAATAATATCTTTAAAACAGTCAGGTAGGCTTTGGAAGGCAAAGCAGAAATATGTGATCTATTCTCTAGCTCTATTAGGAAAAATCTAAACTGCTTGTGTGTGACAATATTAATCCAACTTAAATATCTCACATAATTACAATTTCTACCATGAGAAAGAGAATTGATGATAAGGGTAAACACAGTCTTGGTGGCTAGCATTCTAAAATGAAGAGTAGGAAAGATAATCAAAGATCAACTCAGACCAGTAAAAGATCAAATTACATATAATCAGTTTCCATAACTAAAAATGTTTGGTTAAAATAAAATAGTTTCCTGTTCCATTAAATTAAAGCATTAACACATGAATGAGAGATCAATAAACACTAACACTTTAAACTGTAAGAATATTTTATAATGGTGGAAATCTTTTATGTTTCTTCTCATTTACTGGCATAAATTATTTGTCTAAGTTATTCTGTCTAATGTTTCCTTTCATCAAAAAACATAATTATGTAGAATTTGAATTATATAAAGAAAAGAAAGCCTAATTTCAAAAGAATCTATATATACGAGTGATTTTGATACCTTTACCTGATCTTAGTTTTATATTTCTAACCTTAGTTTTTATATTTGTCTTAACCTATTCCATGCAGGCTTTATTTTAGCATAGATATGGCTAAATTATTTTATATTCAAATTTAGAATGTTAAAATGAAAAAAAAAAAGCATCAGATTTAGTTGATTTGTTGTTCTCTTGAAAACAGTAACCACTTGTTAACCCAGGTAAAACTATGACTTAATCACCATTCTTAATAACTTAAAAATATTGACCAAAAATGCATTACATCTATGATGCAACAGGTATGAAATCTACACATGCTTACATAATTTACATTATCATTCACTATGTAGTTAAATATTGTCATCAATCTCAGTTCAAAATAATGAATAACTTTATTTGAATAAAAAAAGAATGCATATGCTCTTATAGTAACGGGGTTGACTTCAGAATCAAAAGGCTTAACTTTTATGTCTACATATGTAAATTTGTGTATATATTTTAATCTTTTTAAGCTCCTTTGTTTTCATTTTTAATACTTGGAATAACAATATCTGCTATAATTACCTCGTAGCATTTTAAAAATGAAATGAGTTAATATATTAAAAATAAATTGCTTTGTAGAATTCAGGAGACCATATAAATTTCAGCTGTTGTTATTCATCATGTTACTATTGTTATAGCCATTATTATTGGTAATGATTTTATTATTATATTTATTATAGCTATTAGTTGTCTTATAATTAAAATATTATAGAAGGACACGTGTTAACCTTCAAATTCTTTTGAATATACTCATTCTAATAGATATATGGGAAAGAAATATCCCTCAAGAATGGCCCATTATGCACAAGTGGATGAGAAAGTAGACGATGAATGAACAGAAAGTGGCAGAGTTTGATATTTTATTCAGTATTCAGTACATTCATCTAATTGTTTATTAATTTACTCTTCATATCCAGGAATTGCAGTCTTACTATAAATTTTAAAGTAACTTTGTTGTGATTAATGTATGTATTCCCATATATTGTTTTGTTTCACTACATTTTAATGAATGCTGTGTTAGAATTGGCTAAAAGGCCACTGTTCTTAAAATTTATGTCATCTAGGATAATAAACATGCAAATTCAGCAGTAAAACTGTTTATGACATTATAAAGAAAAATGTGTGTATATTTTGTGTGCTATGTCATTCTCTCTGCCTATGTCTTTCTTCTAGCTAGCTAGCTACATCCATTGATCTACCTAACACTTACTATACTTCATAAATAAAATAAAACCCTTATGTTTAACATCTTGAGAATGAAAGCCTTTATTTATGTTAGGCCAATCCAAATATGTTTGAATGTGAGAAAAAAAAATCACTGTTCCTTTTGTCATTGGTTTTAATTACTGGAAATTTATTCTTAAGACAAAGCTAAGTTTCCCTTATTTAATAAATTTATTACAGTACCAGTATTTAAGAAGGGAAGACCTATCTATTAAAAACTATGTATTCAATAGGAAGAAGACAAAGATGCCCATTCTCCTCAGTTCTATTAAATGTGGTACTGGAAGTCCTAGACAGCAATTAAGCAAACAAAGAAATAAAAGACATTTCTGACCAGGTGTGGTGGCTCATGCCTGTAAACCCAACACTTTGGGAGGCCGAGGAGAGTGGATTGTTTGAGCCCAGAAGTTGGAGACCAGTCTGGGCTAAGTGGTGACACCCTATCTCTACAAAAATGCAAAAATTATCTGGGCATAATGGTGCACACCTGTGGTCCCAGCTACTTGGGAGGCTGAGGTGGGAGAATCACTTGAGCCCAGGAAGTGGAGGTTGCTGTGAGCTGTGATGGCACCACTGCACTCTAGCCTGGGCAACAGAGTGAGACTCTCTCTCTTTCTGTCTCTCTCTCTCTCTCTCTCTCTCTCACACACACACACACACACACACAATTTCCAAATCAGTAAGAAAGAAGTAAAATAGTCTCTATTTGCAGATAATGATTTTATATAGAGCATATCCTGAAGACCCCACCAAAATACTGTTAGAATTAATAAATGAATTCAATAAATTTGCAGATACAAAATCAACAATAAAAAAACTAGCTGCAATTCTATACACTAATGATAAATTATCTGTAAAATTAAGTAAACAATTAATTACTTAAACAATTGCATAAAAATAAAATAATTAGGAATACATTTAACCAAGGAGGCAACTGTGTGTTTTTATTGGTTAAGGTAATTTTGAATATCTTTAAAATAGAATCTTTTCTGAAACTTTGCTTTGAAAATGGAAAATATTTTGGAAACCTCACAATACTTAAAAATATATGGAAATTATTATATTATTTAACTCTGAGTCATGCCTTTATTTGAGGAAAAGAATAAAACCATCATAAGAGACTTAAAGGGGCCAACTGTACACCCTCTGGTTTATTGCTTCCATAAAGTCTAATGACTTTTCCTATTGAGAAATAATATATATCAAATTTATATAGCCTTCTGTCATTATCAGTGATGGCATGCCAGGTGTTCACAGTTTATCACTGCCATAATGTTTCAATGATATATGTGAAAACATGCACTTTAAAAATTTGTGTACATAGGTTGAATTTTAAAATTCTAATTTTAAAGTCATATGTGTGTATGCATGTAATTTTAAAATTTGTATGTGTGTATGCATGTATGTGTCCATTTATGTGTGTTTCACTATTGTGCTAAGTGATATATTTGTGTCCATTTTAAGGCCAGATGAATATTTTAAGTATAGACAATGATTTGGTGTCATCTGTGGTATGTTTTTTGTAATTATTTTTAAGACTTCTGATATGTTCTTTACTCAGTTTAATATCTATAAAACTGAATCAGGACTTAAGTACTTGATAAACACAATTAAATATGTTTGTGCATTTTGATATTTTCCATCATTGTTATTTACTAATTTCCAGCAAATTTAGTAAATGGCATTTTAAAAAATTTCATTTAATTACTATTCAAAAACCCACTGAATATGTCTGTGTTGTTGGGCCTGTGTGTGTGACTGTGTGGTATGTAGAGATGTAAATATACCTAGAGCAAATGAAATACATCATAGACATAAAAAAAATTCAAGAGAATATGTGACTCAAAATTTAAGACTGAAACACAAGGACAGCTTCTTTTAAGTGACTAGAAATTTAAGTATAAATGGTAACTGGTATACGTTGGCAAAGCTCATAGAAAGACTTTTCTCAATCAAATTTGGATCCAAAGGTTTCTGTGGTTCAGGTTTGGATTGGAATAGATTCCTCACAGATGAAAAATGTAAAATAGTAGTTATCCTTCACTGATTTTCACTCACTAGGCAACCAGTTTCTAAATTAGAATGTAACACCATTTGCTATATCTCATTCTTTCCAGGTTACTTTTGTGGTACTATGCATCAGCCCTACTTTAATAATACTATTTTTAGAGGAGCCAAAGAATAAATAATCATTTTCCCAATATTCCCCAAATAATGAGTGCCAGGAGTCATGGCTTTTAAGCAGGTAAGACAGGGAAAATCAGAATAAACTTTTAGAAATACATTTAATTCAATTCTACAAATATTAAACATTCAAAATCTGGCCACGATCATTGGAATACAAAAGCAAAATCCTAGTCCTTTCTTCCCTAAAATGTTACAAAGCAATAGGTCTAATATTGTGTATATTTCTAATGTGATGAAGTGTTGATATATATTCTCTATCATGCAAACTACAGCTCTAAAACTTTTCTAAGATAGTACATGTATTATGTTTTCTACAATACATCATCATTATAGTTTTACCTTTTATATCTCATATTCCATTTTAATTATAGAATGGTATTACTACATATCCCTGATAAAAATATTAAAACGTGCTATGGGAAAATTAAGAAAAGACATATTAAACCTTGTTATGTAGTAGCAGGGACCTGGGAAAGCTTTTTGGAAGAAGTGAGATTCATCATTCAGAAGTCAACCTATTTAATACAGAGATAATTATTCAACTTTACTTCAGAGAATTTAAATCTGCAGCTACCCTCTCATGGTTTGATTGTTGCTGGTGACTATTTTTTAAAGGAAGCAAGAACTATCTGACACAACTCAAGCTTTGTTTCTCTCACATAGTGTTTTAAAATATTTAAATTTATCTAATATAGCAAAAATCAGAGTATTGTACTAAAAAATTCGCATTTCCAGCTTTCCTTAAAGTTGTGAGCATGCGGCCAAACCAAGCCTTCAATTTTATTAGCAACATTTGGCTAAGGCACATCTGTTTCCATTTGCCCACATTGTCTACATCACGCATTTCACTCTCCTGACTGGGAAAATTAGTTATTTACACTTTTACTCCTGCTTGAGAAATGGAAGAAGTGTTTCCCTCCCTTGTTCTACATGAAGTGACATATTCCTTTCTGGAAAGAGGAAATTGTTTTCCAGAAAAATAAACAGAAAGTGAAAATAGCCTTATTCAAGCAAATTGGCAAAGAATAAATTTAACACACTTATTCATAAATTCTAAATCTTTAAGCTAAGAATCCCATAATAACTTGACCATAAATAGTTTAATGAGGGTAGCAAAGTTGGTTGTAAACCCTAAAAATCTGCTTAAAGAGTACAGAAGTGGAAGGAAAAGAAAATATATGAAGTGTCTTTTAAAATCGAGTTAGGTGTAATCATCAAAGAGTTTAATATGATTGGCCTCAGTTTATATTCCCACAGTGGAAACAGGAAGCAAACTCAGAGTTACCCAGCCTTAAGAGCCTGGGCACTCTATCTATTATTCTTTCTATTCTACCAATTATTTTCAACTACTGGCATGCAGCTTATTAGATGGAAGATGCAAAAGAAAAAAGGCAGAAGTTTTCAAATCGTCAGTAATTCATTATGTCTTAACTACTCTGATATGAAGGCCATTGTCTCTAATTTGTTATGAATTAGCTAATTTAAAATTAAAAATTTTATTTTTATTTTTTTTTCCTGCATCAGTAATTTTAATATAGAAAAATATGCTTCTGAGAGAAAGTAACTAAGCTCACTGGTCTACAGTCCTTTAAATAAAGCAGGGCAGTTCTTAGCTGAGGGTAAGTACTGCAACTGTCAGAGCACCTTGTCTTCCACACAGTTGGGTGACTCTGTTTTGACACAAAGATAAGCCTTGCTCTTGTTTCCTTTTGGGAGGTTTATATATCCACTGAGATGAGAGGCCAAACTCTGTTTTTCATGAGATTTTTTTACTTTGAGGTTCATCTTCTTCTTGTCAGGATCATGTACAACAGCATCCCTAGTGAGACTTTGTTTCATTGCAAATATTCTGCCACAGGCAGCATGTTCACACAAAAAAGGTCGCCTTTCCTCATGAAAGGAGAGGATATGGCTTTGGAAATTAAACATAGTCATGTAGGTTCTTCCACAGCCTTCTCTTGGACAGTGACATGCATCCCTTACTGGGGCATGAGTTTTCATGTGTTGCTTAATCTTTGTGTTTAAATGTTTTCCGGCATATTTCACATAGTATTTCCTCTTTATGGGTTTCTCTCATATGTTTCAGAAGTTCTGTCCATGTTTTTGCCACAAAGGAACATCCTTTTTGATATACATACCCCTGGTGGGCCTTGGCGTGTCGTTTCGGCTTGCTGAGTGATGCAAAGTGTTTCCCAGCTGGGTACACTTGAATAGAGGTTCATTGGTACGCTGGCACTGATGGATTTTCAGCTGCTGCTGTTTCTTACAGGTCTTCTTACAACCTTCAAAATTGCATACATGTTGTTTTTGTTGATTTTCATGTTTGCATTCAAAATGTGTGTTCAAGTTTGATTTTGTGTTGAATTTTTGATCACAGCCATTAGCTGTACAAACAAATGTCTTTATGGGCACATGAAGTATTTTCATACCAGCAGACTGCATAATAATCACATTAAGTTAAGTGGGGTATCCATCACTTCAACTCTTTATTATTTCTTTGTAATATGAATATTCCAATTATACTCTTTTAGTTATTTTTAAATGTACAATAAATTACCATTGACTGTAGTTACCTTGTTGTGTAATCAAATGCTAGATCTTACTCGTTTTATCTAGCTATATTTTTGTTCTCATTAACCATTCCCATTTCTCCCTCCCCTTCAAACTACCTGTCTCAGCATCTGGTCAACTAGTATTCTACTCTCTATCTCCACGAGTTCCATTGTTTTAATTCTCAACAAATGTAAAAGAGTGGAAACATGCAAAGTTTGCCTTTCTGTGCCTGGCTTGTTTCACTTAATATAATAAACTCTTGTTTCATTCATGTTATTGCAAATGTTAGAATCTCATTCTTTTTACGGTTGCATAGTACTCTATTGTGTATGTCTACCACAGTTTCTTTATCCATTCCTCTGTTGAACACTTACCCTGCTTCCAAATTTTGGCTATTGTGAATAGTGCTGCAATAAACATGGAAGTTCAGATATCGCTTCAACATACTGATTGTGTTTCTTTTGGGCATATGTATGGAATCCATAAGCCCCACACACTGGGTGCCAGAATGTAGGGAGTCCATGAGCCCCACATTGGGCACCAGAATGTAGGGAGCCAGCCCTACATCACTCGTGGGTACCCTGAGTTCAGTAGCGACAAAGGAATGAGAAAAAGACAGATTAAGTGAGACAGTGGGACCAGGGGGCCATCACTTTATTACTCTGAAGGAGGCAGTGAAGGCCCCAAGCTCTGATCCTCCACACTATTTATTGATTATAATCACTTTGATATACAGGGTAGGGGTAGAGTGATGATGGAGTGAATCATGAGGTGGAAGTGAATCAGTGAGCCGGGACTGGTGTGTCATCCTAAGGATTGATAACAGTGGTGGTTTGGGAGTTTCACAAAACAAGAACACGTGGTTATCTTTAACTTATTATCTATGTGCAGCTGATGCAACGTGGGCCTTACAAGGAGCCTACAAGTCTGGCTACATCATAGTGTTATGAAGGGATTTTATGTCCTTGAGCACAATGTTTATGGTAACAGAGCCCAGGTCAGCCTACACCGGAACATGAGGCATGGAGAGGCCTTCCTCCTCAGAGGCCTCCTGTGGTCTTCTGCAGTTTGTTGCTCCTTGTTTATGTGTTACTCATAACCTATTTATGTAAGCACTCTGTCAGTCCTTTCTCCTCTGCTGTTTTTCCCAACAGGTATATACCTAAAACTGGGATTGCTGGATCATGTGATAGCTCTATTTTTAGTTTTCTGAGGAATCTCCATACTGTTCTCATAGTGGCTGTACTAATACACATGCCTACCAACAGTGTATGACAGTTCCATTTTCTCCACATCCTCACCAGCATTTGTTATTACCTGTTTTTGAAGAAAACCCATTTTAACTGAGTAAGATGATCTCTCACTGTAATTTCAATTTGCATTTCTTTGATTATCAATCATGTTGAGCACCTTTTCATATATCCATTTGCCATTTGTATGTCTTCTTTTGACAAATGTCTATTCAGACCTTTTGACTATTTTAAAATCAGATTATTTGATTTTTCCTGTTGAGTTGTTTGAGCTCCTCATATATTTTGAATATTAATCTCCTGTCAAATAAATAGTTTGCAAACATTTTCTCCCATTCTGTGGGTTGCTAATTCACATTGTTGATTGCTTCCTTTGCTGTGCATTAGGTTTCTAACTTAATGTGATCCTATTTTTCCATTGTTTGATTGCCTATGCTAATGGGGTATTACTCAAGAAATCTTTCCCAAGTCCAGTGTCTTGGAGAGCTTGTCCAGTGTTTTCTTTTAGTAGTTTCACAGTTTGAGGTCTTAGATTTAAGTCTGCAATGCATTTTGATTTAATTTTTTTAAAGGGTGAGAGATAGTGGTCTAGTTTAATTCTTCTCCATATGGATATCCAGTTTTCCCAGCACTTTCTGTTGAAAAGATTATCCTCTCCTCAATGTATATTCTTGGCAACTTTATCAAAAATGAGATCACTCTAGATGTAAGAATTTGTTACTGGGTTCTTTATTCTGTTCCATTGGTCTATATGTCTGTTTTTATACTAGTACCATGATATTTTGCTTGTTATAGCTCTGTAATATTCCTTGAAATCAGGTAATGTGATTCCTCCAGGCTTGGTCCTTTTCCTCAGAACAGTTTTAGTTATTCTGAGACTTTTGCGGTTCCATAGAAATTTTAAAATTATTTTTTCTATTTCTGTGAAGAATATCATTTGTCTTTCGGTAGAGATTGCGTTGAATCCGTAGATTGCTTTGAGTACTGTGGACAATTTAACAACATGGACTCTTCCAATCATAGAACATGCCATTAAAAAAAATTTTTTTTTTGTCTGTGTCATCTTCAAGTTCCTTCAGCAACGTTTTATAGAGTTTTCATGATAGAGATCTTTTACTTCTTTGATCAAATTTATTTCTAGGTATTTTATTTTGTTTGTAACTATTGTAAATCAGATTTCTTTTGTGATTTCTTTTAAAGATTGGTCACTGTTGGCATATAGAACTGCTATTAATTTTTACATATTGATTTTGTGTCAAAATCAATACAGTATTGTATTTGTATCAGCATTTATTCATCAGTTCTAATAGTTTTTTTTTGTGGAGTCCTTAGGTTTTTCCAAATATAAGATCATACCATCAGCAAACATGAATAATTTGACTTCTTCCTTTCCAATTTGAATGCCCTGTATGTATTTCTCTTTTCTGATTGCTCTTGCTAGGGCTTCCTGTATGATGTTGAATAATAGTAGTGAAAGTGGTCATCCTTAGCATCTTCCACAACTTAAAGAAGACTTTTCATTTTTCCCTGTTCAGTATGATACTAGCTGTGGGACTGTTCTGTATAGCTTTTATTGTGTTGAGGTATGTTCCTTCTATGCCCCATTTTTTCAGGGTTTTTATCATGAAGGGATGTTGCATTTTATTAAATGTTTTTTCAGTATCAATTGAAATGATCATATGTTTTTTTCCTCCATTCTGTTGATTTTGAAGTACTATGTTTATTGATTTGCTTATGTTTAACCATTCTTGCATCCCTTTGAGGAACTGCACTTGGTCACAATGTATGATATTTTATGTATACTGTTGAATTCAGTTTGCTAGTATATTGTTGAGCATTTCTGCATCAAAGTTCATCAGAGATATTGGCCAGTAGTTTTCTTTTTTTGATGTGCCTGTCTGGTTTTGCTATTAGGATAGTACTGGCCTTGTAGAATGCCTTTGAAAGTATTCCCTCCTCCTCTGTTTTTTTTTTTTTTTTTTTTTTGGAATAATTTGAATAGGATTTGTATTAGTTCTTTAAATGTTTGGTAACAGCCAGCAATAAAGCCATTAGGTCTGGGATTTTCTCTACTGCAAGACATTTTAATCATAGCTTTGTTATTGTTACTTGTTATTGGTCTATTCTGCTTTTAGATTACTCCATAGTTGAGTCTCATTAGGTTCTATGTGTCTAGGAATTCATTAATTTCTTCTAGGTTTTCCAATGTATTTGGCATATAATTGTTGCTAATAGTCTTTAATGATCCATTGAATTTCTTCAGTGTCAGCTGTAATGTCTCCTTTTTTATCTCTGATTTTATTCATTTGAATACTCTTTTCTTGTATACTTTAAAAATTTTAACCAATCAGCCACATATACTGAATGAATCCTCTCTTTTTCTTATAGTCTGGTTAAGGTTTGCCAACATTTTTTATTTCTTGAAAAATCAGCTTTCATCTCATTGATCTTTTGTAATTGTTTTTGTTTTCAGTTCCACTTATTTCTGCTTTAATCTTCTTTATTTCTTTTCTTCTAATAATTTTGGGTTTTGTTTGCTCTTGCTTCACTAGTTCTTTAAGATGTATCATTAGGCTATTTGTTTAAAGTTTTTTTTACTTTTTTGATGCAGGTTATTATTGCTATAAACTTTCTTCTTAGTACTGCTTTTGCTGCATTCCAAAAATTTTGGTATATTATATTTACATTTTCATTTATTTCAATACATTTTTTTAAATGTCTTCTCAATTTCTTTATGGACTTGCTAGCTTTCATTCTTCATTCTTCTGATATAATGTTTCACATTGATAGGCTAATTCATAGGTACATGTGGCAACAGCAAGCAGTTTGAAGAGATGAATACATAGCTCAAAGCCAGGTGAGTAGGACATGAGTGGCAGTCACATTTTAATGCTTCTCTGGGCCTGAAAAAAAAAGGATTTGCATTCCTCAGATAACAGGGCTTTTCTTTTCTCATTAAAGAAGAGCAGCATATTGCTTAAATTCAGGAGCATATTATTTAATTTTCATATGTATGTACAGTTTCCAAAATTGCTCTTGTTATAGATTTTTAGTTTTACTCCTTTTGGTCAGAAAAGACGTTCAACATTATTTCAATTATTTTTCAATCTTTTAATACTTGCTTTGTGAACTAACATAAAATCTATACTTACAAATGACCCCTGTGTTGAGGAGAAGAATGTGTATTCCGCAGCCTTTGAATGAAATGTTCTATGAATATCTATTAGATCCGTTTGGTCTAGAGTGCAGATTAAGTACAATGTTTCTTTGTTAATTTTCTGTCCCCGATAATCTGTACAATGCTGAAAGATAGGCTCTGATGTTTCTAGCTACTGTTCTATTGGAATCTATCTCTCTCTTTAACTGTAATAATATTTACTCTTCCTTCTCCTTTCCTCAACCATAAAGAGTCTCTCCCTGTGCCCACTACAGCTAGGAATGCTCTGGGTCACACCTGAAGGCAGCAAAGTACTGGGTCTTCCCTGAAACCCACAGTGACTACTGCCTGACTAACACTGATGTTTATTCAATGCCCAAGGGCTGAAGTTCACATGTAATAAATTCTGCCAGGACTCAGTCCTTCCCTTCATGCCAGTGGGTTCCCTTTTGGCCTAGGGTGTAACTGGAAATGTCAACCAGGAGTTATGGCCTAGAATAAGGGCTTCATGACTGTTTTACGCTTTATTTTACTATGGCTGAACTTGTCTCCAAGGTGCAAGACAAAGTTCTCTTTATTCTTCCTTCTTCTTTCCTTAAGTAGAAAGAGTCTCCCCGAGAGCTGCAAGCCGTGCTGACTGGTGTTGGAGGAGAGGTGACACAAGCACTCCCTTGGCCACCCCAGCTTGTCTCACTGAGTTGCATGCATCCCAAGTCCACTTGCTCCAAGCACAGCATGGCACCAAGTCTTGCCCTGGAATTGCAGTCCTTGTGGCCTAGACTGCCACTCAAATTTATTTAGGACCCCAGAGAACTTTAGCCAACAATAGTGGGGCTAGCCAGAACTCAGGTTCTGACTACTGGGATAGATCATTTCCCCCCAGTCTAGGGCTGATCTAAGTGCTCCCTCTGTTGCTGGCAGCAAAATTCTGCCCTATTTGCTTTCCACTATGACAGGACAGCACTGAGTTCCAATCTGAATTCCCATTTTCATTAGACTGTCCCTCCCCTAAACACACAGATTCTCTCTCCATTCACCACATGGAATTGCCAGGGGATAGAGGAGAGGTGATATAGTCAATTAAAGACTGTCTTTCATATCCTCTTCAGTACCTCTTTCCTTAAAATGATATTAAAACCAGATGCTGTGATCACTCACTTGATTTTTGGTTCTTATAAAGATAACATTTTGTGTGGACAGTTGTTTAATTTGGTGTTCTATTTGGGGAATGATCACCAGAGGGTTTGATTCAGCCATCTTGCTCTGCCTCCATAGATCTGGATTACCTATTTTTGATTTTTTATGCTTCCATTAGCCATGGACATTTCGTTTTTTTTTTCCTAACTTAATTCTCCTATCATCAAAAGGTTGTTGTTGTATGTTTTTAGCACAGCCTCCTGCCAAATCTATCTTCCAGGTATTATACACTGGACTTTTCTCCCTGCCTTTTTCTGCACTGGCCAGTCAACAATTAATTTCCTACCAGCTTAATATGCAAGAACTTGCCTAAACATTTTCTATTGTATTATAATCTATTTATTCTCAAGTTCATAACTCTATTTTAAAATGTATTTTATTTTTTCAATATATCATAGTTCTTACAATTTCCAAAAAGATATCTAGTGTCCAACTAAAACATGTCAGTTAGAAAGAGATTTATGAATTATCGAGATAATACTCATTAATGCAAGAAAACTCAAAGCCCTAAGCCACATTTTTCTGATATTTTTCTCTTAATGGAGAGGATTCTGAATTAATTTAGATTTAGATTTATACAACAAATATGCTTTAAAGTTTTTCTTGTTTATTATTTCCTTAAGTAAACATTTAAATTTAAATATTTCAAAAAATATTAATTTGCATTCCTCAAATATAGGGGTTTTGTCCATAAAGTAAAAAGTTCTGCCAACTACTTCTTATTCTAAATACAAAATGATGTAGCAGATATTGTCATTTTCTTCTTTAATTTAAATGAAATGAAATAAAATTTTTATCACATATGTATGTATCAATTTGAGTTTCTTTCCTACTCCTCCTGAAGTCTACCTTAAACACATTACTGAATGAACTTGACTGATTTTCACCATATTTTAAATATAATTCAAATTGATTCATTCAGCATCATTTAGAGCATTCAATAGAAAAGAAATATTTGATTAAAATGAAATGCCAGACCACCTCCACAAAGCTTTCTAACAATCCAAGTTTTAAAAAATATCTCATAATGGAATGTTCCTATACGGTAGAATTATCCTTTTACCCTTACACTTTCTGAAGTTACAGCATTGTATCACTTGTGTTTAAAGCCACGAAAGAGTAGGTCTAGGTATTGAAACATGATATGCAGTATATATGGTTTCTAAAAGAGGTCGATATATTAAATATATGATGGAAAAAAAGAAGTGTACAAGCTGGGTTTTCTTAGTAGGATTAAGGAGAAATACACCTAGTGTATATTTTCTAGACTTATTACATTTTGGAGTTTTTATTTCCTCCATTATATCATGATCCTAGATAGGTATCTAAACATAAGGAAGGCAGACTGTTTTCACAGCTGCTCTTACAAAGTTATACCTATGCACTGTAGACCACACAGGGGGAGCACAGTTGCTTAACTATTAAAGAATCACTAAAAGATGGTTTACTTAAACTGATTTACTTGCAGCACTATGTGATAATTTCTGTGTACCTATGTACATCAACGGAGTATATATCAGTAAATGAAATTTATTTTGAAGAATTGTGTTTCAGAATCACGTGAAAGAAATAGTACATAGTAACATTATAACATAATTAAAATCTCATGCCCCAGAAAATAAAAAAGGTGATTTATTTTACAAATTGTATCTGAGCATATGTCCATGCCATCTTAAACACATTTGAAGATAAGAAAGAAATAAGTACAAGTAAAGGCAGCACTGTCATCAAAAAAGATTATGTTCTTCTTGCCAAAGTAATTTCTCAGTACACTCCAGTAAATCCTACAACTTCCTATGCATTATTTAGCCGAGATTATCACAATTTATATCTATCTATACTATATATATGAAACACAAACATACACACTTCTCTCATATCCAAAATCTGTCATTTATCTACAGAAAAAAAAATGAGATAAAAGAAAAAAAAAGCAACATAAGTATTGAAGCTAGTACTCTCAGACCATGATCATCTCTTAAGTCAATGTCCACCCCTGTGATCAATTACATCTTCAGTCATAACTAGCCTTTGAACCAGCATCCTCCACCTTCAGGAAAAGAAGATATTTAAAGGTGCAATGTATCATGTTCTATCATTTTTTAAGCTTTTAAGTTGAGAATATGAAAATGAAGATTTGATATTTCCATATGTTGTTTGCTCTCGTTAAAGTGGCTTTTAAGAAAAAAAGAGGTTAATTGATTGGTAGCTCTGAAATACAAAAACACAAAAATTAACACTTTTTCCTCTAACAATTTTATTGAGTGTTAAGACTGATTTACTTAATTTCACATATAATTGAGGCCAAACCACTAAAAAGAAAAATATCAAGTCAGCTATTAATGCCAGATTGCTTCCAATAATCCTCAAAGATGATTTGGACTAGAAGTGTGCAGCCAGACCCTGTTGCGTTTTAATTAAGTGCCACATTAAAGCTCCTAGAACCTAGTTAACTACAATTATATAAAGTTTCTTCTAGAATCAAACTTCCTTTTATGAATCTATTTCTTCCTACATGCAGTTTATTTTTAACCTATGTACTTTTAAGATGCCTGATACTAATGATGTTTATTTTTAATAAAATAATAATGATTGTATGTTATATTTTTACCCTTTTAAAAGTGTTTTAAATATGCTAATTTTTAATTTGCAGAACTAAACTATGAAATTGATAAAATTAAAGATATACATTTAAAGATGAGAAAATGGATTCACAGTGAGCTTAGGGTCCTTCTCAAAATTATGCAGCTGGTAAACTGGAAGAATAATAACCTCGACCCAAGTAGACTGGACTCTGAGCCTCTCCTCATAAACAAAATGTTAATACTTCCTCTCTGCTTAGTGTCCAGTCTTCCTTTTAAAACCCTAACCGAAGATTATGCTAACTGTGATCTACAAAGTAAAGCTGTTTGATTCATTTCTATTTATCCTGAACATCAAAGGGATTTTGAATGGTCATAGATTTTTATGAAAAATAAAATGTTCTGGTTTATGTCTCAAAACAAATATAAAAGATTAGGCTAACCAAAGTTGTGGAGCAATGTTAAGCCTCCATTTGAATTTAGAGGATTTTTAGCAAAATAAAAAATGATAAATATAAAATAGAGAAAAATAATAGGTAAAAAGATAAATATTTCCCTAAAACAGGTTTATGAGACACTATTAATATCTTTCAGACCTGAAAACCATGCAGTGATAATATTTAAGATGGCACATGTATGGTGATGGAGCATGACATTTAATAGTATTTTGACTTCATTCACACACTGTCAGTTGAGCTTCATAGTTTCATAATGTGGGAAGATGAAGATAAGCTTTCTTACATAGGTAAAAAAACAAATATAGAAAGTGTAATTTGTCCATGGTCTGATAGTTACTTGGTAAGATATTTCACATCTTTTATCATGATTTTTTTTCAAATAAAAGTACTTAAAATAGAATCCCATGTACTTTCAGAAAATGTATGAATTACTGAACACAAATTAGGAAAAAATAAATCAAAATAAATAAAGCTTCAGTCATAAACATCATTTCAATTTTAATTCTAACAAAATTTTTTGGATGCTCGTACTTCAGAAATACACAACATTTTCTTAGCTAACTTTCATTAGTATTTAATTTTAACTTTATCTCTAGCATTGTCTTTCATCTTTGTCTAACCTAATTAGTTATTCTAACAAAACTCAATTTTATACAAAGACTTCTATCTTTAGAGTTGAAAGCATCAGAATATTGGTTGGCCTGAATGAAAGTATCTGCATTATTGAATTTTTCACTTTCTTCTTGGATGTTTTAATGTCATATAGACATAATTGTATTCCAGAGACAGGGCAATATTTTTTATTTTAAATAATTGACTTTTTTGGCAGTCAGTTCTTCAATTCTTGAGAGATAATTTTTTATTTCATTTTTTTTCCTTTTGGCTAAATTCAAGGGAAGTTTGTATTTTCACTAAGAGTGTAATTGCAAAAATGATTTTATTTTGGATAGTTCAAGAACTCATGGGTGTCATGCAAATAAAACTTTGCAAAATTAGCACTTCATTTTTTGAGTTATTGAGATAAAATTTACCTACAAAGAAAAGCAGGAATTGCAAACGTATATTCTGATAAATTTTGACAAATATATACACTCAAGTAACTGTTTAAGATAGATAATATTTCTATCACACCAGAAAATTCCCTTTCCTCATTTTCAATCTCTGTTACCCACCATTAACTCAGTTCTATCACTATTGATTGCTAACATCATATATGATTATTGAATTTATAATTGATCCTTTTAAAATTAATATTTGTGTGAAGTATGAAGGAGTGAAGTAGTATTTTTTCCCTATTAGGTTCTTCTTTTTTTTTTTTTAATGACCATATGTAAAAAAGACTTTTCTTTCTCTTCTGAATTGACCTGGTGCCTAAGCTAAAAATGTTTATATTTATAAAATGCCTATTTAGTATTTTTTTATCTATTTGTCTACTATTATGCCAAAAATACACTCATCATTACTATAGCTTTATAATAACTCCTGAATCAGGCAATATAATTCCTTCAATATTGATATTTTATTTTATAAATATTTGAATGATTATTGGTACTAGACTTTGGCACATATAGTGTAGAATATGCTTGAGAATATTTCCTGAAAACCTGTTGAAGAGCTTCAGAGTTTTAATTTTCAAAATGAGTAGAGTTCTGTAGATGAATGGTGGTGATGGTTGGATAACAATATAAAAATATTTAATGCTACTGAACTGTACACTTGAAACATGGCACATTTTAAGTTTTATGCATTTTGCCATGATTTGAAATATTGCTTAATGAATGAATGATGGCTAAACAAAATGTAGTCTACCCATTCAATGGAATTTTTTCCATTATAAAACGGAATGAAATGCTGATATATGCTACAACATTCATAAATCTTCACAAAAATTATGCTAAGTGAAAGACACAAAAGGACACACAGTGCATAGTTCCATTTATATAAAATGTTCAGAATAGGCAAATCTATAGAGACAAAGTAGATTTGCGGTTGCCAGAAACTGGGAGGAGGAAGGAACTGGGAGTGACTGCTAACAGGTACAGGATATTTTTGAGGGGTTATGAAAATGTTTTGGAATTATATGCTGGTGATAGTTGTACCACTTTCTGAATATATTTTAAGACACTGAATTATACACTTTAAAATTGGGAATTTTTATGTTATGTAAAATTTCTTGTTATATGATTTAGTTTTCATTTATAAAACAAATGAATAAATGAAAGAAAAAATTTAATTTGAATTGATTTGAATCTTTACATCAATATGGGAATAATTAATGTTTCATTCATTTTCCATGTACAAGTTTTGCACATACCTTCTAAATCATACCTAATAATTTCATTTTTGATGTACTTTAAAAATGGCATTTTAAAAATTATTTTCATTTTTTCTTTTATTGAATACAAAAATAAAATCGATTATTGTTTATTTACCTTTTCTCCTATGAACTTGCTAAGTTTGCTTACTAATTCTAGTATATCTGGTGAACAAGGGAGAGTGAAAGATTCCTTAGAATATTTTTGTGCAACAGTGTATAGTCTGTGTATAAAAAGTTTTTTAACTTTTCTTTTCACTCTTTATGTCGTTATTTTACTTTTTGTCTCATTAACTAGGATATAACTTTGAATACAATGTTTAATAAAATGGCAAGAGCAGACATTCTTCAGAGAAAGAATTCAGTATTTCACTTATGATAATGTTGCTATTGATATTTCATAAATATAATTTATGACATTAATTAAATGACCTACTATTTCCAGTTTCCTGAGATTGTTTAGAAAAAGCGTGTGTTGAATGTTACCAAATGTTTTGTCTGCATGTATTGAGATATTATTTTTTCTCATTTGAGTATACATTTATATTTATTCATATTCAAATAAAAATTCAGCCCTGCCTTTCTAAAATAAACTCAGGCTGGTTTTGATGAAAATACCAAAATTTTATGAAGGCTATTTGTTTGATAGTTAGAAAGGATGTGAATTTGTTTTTTGTTTTTTGTTTTTTTTTTGAGACGGAGTCTCACTCTGTCACCAGGCTGGAGTGCAGTGGTGCAATCTCAGCTCACTGCAACCTCCACCTCCCAGGTTCAAGCGATTCTCCTGCCTCAGCCTCTCAAGTAGCTGGGACTACAGGTGTGCGCCACTACGTCCAGCTAATTTTGGTATTTTTAGTAGAGACGGGTTTTCATCATGTTGGCCAGGATGGTCTCGATCTCTTGACCTCATGATCCAGACACCTCCGCCTCCCAAAGTGCTGGGATTGCAGGCATGAGCTACCGTGCCTGGCCAGTTTGTCATTTTTATGACATTATCTAAATTCATATTTATCATTTGATCTCTTGGTCATATAAACACATATCTATATATGTTTCTATATAGAAATATGTGCATGCGTGTGTTTTGTTTTGTTGTTTCGTTTTTGTTATTGTTGGATTATCAGTTTCAATGAGTTCAATAGTTTGATTTTAAAGTTAAAACTAGAGCAAGTTCTTTTCTTAACACATGAATTAGAGCCTGGTAAAACACAAGCCATCTATGAGGCTGTCTCCTTCCTTTCCAAGATTTATTGTCAAAGATTATGGTGTGGAACCCTAGACAAAGAAGCGAATTCTCGTCTGGTTTGAATCTTATCAACAGTGGGGAAAAAAAAGTGTTAATTAATCAAGTCACAATGGCTTGCACATCCCCAGATATCTTTGAAACAATCCTTATTCTTCACTGTCAGAAAAGGGGCAACCGCTCTGCCTGCAGGTGTTAGCAAGTGCATCAGTAATGACCTGAATCAGAGTATGTCTCCTGTGATGCTCTGGAATGCTCCAGAAAGAGGCCACAACCTCCCTTGGCTTTTTTCAGGGAAAGAGGGCATTCTGGAATGTGGAACCTGGTCCCAAAAATAGCGATCAAGAATTTAGGTCTTTTCTTCTGTGAGCTGAACAGGGAGGGGTGTGGCCTGATAGCCGTGGTTTCTGCAACAGAGTGTCACAGACTGAAACAACTAGAAGGCCTTGTGATCTGGGCATAGATGGCTGGGACTAGCCTAACTGGTGGGCCCACTGCTGGGGCCAGATGCGGTAAGGAGACCTGCTAGGTCAGGACAGTGGGAGCTGGGTGGGCCCCATGGCAAACTGCTAGGCTAAAAACCCCAGCCACCCTTCTTCACCTGAGTTAACTCTGTGGTGCAGCAGAGGTGCCTCCATCCCACCATGGAGGGTTGTTGCAGTGGCCTGAGAGATGCCCCTAGATCCCAACCAAGGCCAGTGTTTGACCTGCCATGGAGAGCCTGGATGCCAGCTTGCCTGGTCCAGCCTGACCCATCTTACCCTCCTTAAGCTGGCTTGGTAGGAGATTACAGGATAGGACCCTGAGAACCCCATGCCCTGCACATCACCAGGGATGCACCAGTACTTCCTCCATCAAAAAAGGCCAAATAATGCAGTCAGAGCCAGCTTGGCAATGTGAAGCTAATCTGCTTCTGCCATTGCTGGGTGCCCCACCCTACTCCCTGAGATCATGGGGCAGCAGGGCTTTCTCTGCTCCACTCCAGGCAGATATCCAGGCATTGAGAGTGCCTCCTTGCCTGGACCAGCAGCATGTGATGCCCTACCCTTCATAGATACATTGTGGTACAGAAGGACTTTTTCCACTCCATGACCAAGCAGATCTCCTGACATTTAGAGTGTCTACTCATCTAGTTCAGCAGGCTGAGCCATTCCTCCCTTCCTGTGCAGGGATCCTGGTGCAGAGGGTACTTTTCTGCTATATACCCAGGCAGATCTCCAAGCATTCAGAGCACCAGCTTGCCTGATCCAGCAGCATGAGTCACCCTACTCCTTCTGTACAGAAATGTCGATGCAAGGGTCCCTCCCAGCTCCAGGCTCAGGCAGATATCCAGGCATTAGAAACACCCACAGACGTGGAGCAGGAGCCTGACCTTCTCCACCCTTCCTAAGCAGAGATCCTACTGCAAAGAGGCCCTCTTTGCTTTCTGCCCAGGTAGATCGCCAGGTATTAGGATCACCCACTCATTTGGTTCAGAAGCCTGAGCTGCCCCATCATTCCCGGACATAGATCATGGTGCAGCGAGGCCTTCACTCAATGCCCAAGTAGATCTCCAGGCATTTGGAGCACCAGTTCACATAAGGAGCCTGAGTTGCCTGACCCTTTCTGTGCAGAGATCTTGCTAAAGGGTGGCCCTCCCCACTTTATGCCCAGACAAATCTCCAGGCATATGGAGCACTCACTCCCTTGGATAAGGGTTTAGGCTGCACCTTATGCCTGTGCAGAGAACGTGGGGCCAGGAAGATTTCCCAGCCCCACACATGGGCACATAACTGAGCACATGGCAGTGGCCCATTGGAATCTTTTCAAGTAATGCTGCGTGTTTCTGCCATTGGACCCTGTAAGTGGACCTGCCTGGTCTGCCCCTATCCTTTATGATGCTCCCCCCACCCACTTGGGGTTGAGCAGAGAACTCAGACCACTGGGCACTCCACGAATCAGTCTATTTTCTTAGGCAACGGAAAGCTTCCGCCACTAAACAAGGATCAAGTATATACACAGCACATTGGCAACAGTGGGCTCTTACCTGTAAGTGCCATCTACTGGTTTGTAGGTCAAACTGCACAGCCCAATATAAAACCTGCCGAAAGAAATGCGTAGAGCTATAGAAGCAAAGGCAAAAGACCCTACCCAGTGTTCTCTACAGTCATTCCCCCAGGGAGTAGAGGAAGAAAAAGAAAAATAATAATTATTATTATCATTCTATTGAGTATGAAAGAAAAATTAAAAAATCCTAACCTCATGAAAATAATTACAATAATATGAAATTCCAGCATCTCCAGATAAGAAGGAACCAGCACAAGAATTGTGGCACCATGAAAAAGATATCAATGTAGTGACACTACCAAAAAATTGTACTAGCTCTCTAGCAATGCTGTCTAACCAAAATGGAAACTCAAAAATGACAGCTGACGATTTCAAACCATGGATTGCAAAGAACCTCAATGATAGCCAAGACAAAGTTAAAAATCAAAACAAAGAAACTTTCAAAGCCGTCCAGGAAATGATGGAAGAGATAAACATGAAAATAAATCAATCAGAGCTTCAGGAATAAAAAACTTCTAAATACAATTAAAGCTTCATCAATAGACTGGACCAAGCAGAAGAAAGAATTGCAGAGCTTGAGGTCCAGCATTTCCAAATAAATGGGTCAGACAAAAATAAAGAAAAAGAAATTTTTGAAAATCAAAAAAGTCTTCAAGAAATATTTGATTATGTAAAGCCATTAAACCTATAAATTATTGGCATTACTGAGAGAGAATAAGAAAAGTAAACAACCTGGAAAACATATTTGAGAGAATAATTCAAGAAAATTTCTCAAATGTTGCTAGAGATTAAGATACAAGAAATTCAGAGAACAATTGCAAGATGTTATTTAAAAAACTAACATCACCAAAGCATATATTCACCAGACTATTCAAACTCAATGCTAAAGAAAAACATCTTAGGAAGCTAGAGAAAAAGGTTAGATCACATTTAAAGGGGAACTTATCAGGCTAACAGAAGACTTCCGAACAGAAATCTTACAAGCCAGAGGAGATGGAGGGCCTATTTTTAGCATTCTTAAAGAAAATAAGTTTCACCCAAGTATTTCTTACTCCACCAAACTAAGCTTCATAAGCAATGGAAAAATAGAAGTTTTTCCAGATATGAAAGCACTAAGGGAATTTATTACCACTAGACCAGCCTTAAAAGAGATCACTAAGGGAGTTCTAAACATAGGGAAAAAATAAACAATACCTGTTAAAACAAAAAAAATACTATAGTTGCATAATTTGCAGATCCTATAAAGCAACCAGACGATAGAAACTACAAAGCAATGAGCAAACAACTTCATGATAGAATCTAAACCTCATAAATAAAGATTAATCTTAAATATAAATGGTCTAAATGTTCCTACTCAAAAGGCACAGAATAAGAAGATAGATTAAAAAATAAAACCCATTCTTCTGCTCTCATCAAAAGATCCATCTCATACATAATGACACTCATAGACTCAAAGTAAAGGAAAGAGATCTATCATGCAAATAGAAAACAAAGAACAGGGGTTACTATTCTCATATCAGATAAAATAAACTTTAAAGCAACAATAGTAAAAAAGGACAAAGAAGGGGATTACATAATGATGAACGGTTAAATTCAACAAGAAGACTTAACTCTCCTAAATATATATACAGCCAACATCAGAACATCCAGGTTAATTAAAATAAAGTATTTCTAGGCCTACCAAAAGACTTAGCCACATAATACTAGTGGGGAACTTCAACATCCCAGTGACAGATGCATGAGACAGAACATTGAGGGAGAAAATCAACAAAGAAATTCTGGACTTAAACCTGACACTTGACCAATTGGACATCTACAGAATACTCTACCCATCAACTTCAGAATTTACATTCTAGGTTCTCTATTATGAAAGCTTTTGTCATTGTGCACATGGAAGTTTTTGTCATTGTGTACATGGAACACACTGCAAGATCAATCACATGCTCGGCCATAGAGCAAGTTTAATTAAATGTTAAAAAACAAAATTATACTAACCATATTTTTGAACAACAGTGGAATAAAAACAGAAATCAATACCAAAGAGATCTTTCAATTCACATGATTACATAGAAATCACATAACTTGCTCCTGAATGACTTTTGGGTAAAAGGCAAAATTAAGGCTGAAATAAAAAACTATTCTTGAAATAAGTGAAAACAGAGACACAACATACCAAAATCTTTGGGATGCTGCAAAAGCAGTATCAAAAGGAAATTTTATAGCACTAAATGCCTACATTAAGACAATTAGATCTCAAGTTAATTATCTAATCTCACACCAAGATAAACTAGTAAAACAAGAACACCACACAAAAGCTAGTAGAAGAAAATAACTAAAATCAGAGTGCAACTGAACAAAACTAAGATCCCCAAATACATACAAAAGATCAACAAAACCAAAAGTTGCCTTTTTGAAATGATAAAAAGGTTGATAGACTGATAGCTAGATTAACAATGAAACAAAAAAGAAGATCCAAATAAGTACACCAGAAATGACAAAGGTGACATTACAATAAATCCAAAGAAATACAAAAGATACTCAGAGAATATTATGAGCACCTCTATACACACAAATAAAAAATATCTAGAGAAAATGGACAAATTCCTGGAAACACACAAGTTCCCCAGATTAAATCAGGAATAAGTTAAAACACTGAACAAACAAATATCAAATTTCAATATTGTATCATTAATTAAAAACCAAAGAACCAAAGATTAAAATAAGAATTATACAATAGCTAGATTCTTAGCCAAATTATAACAGACATGCAAAGAGCTGGTTCAGTTTTATTGAAACTATTTACTAAAATTCAAGGAAGAGGTACTCCTTCTTTACTTATTCTACAAAGCCAGTATTATCTCCTGATTCCAAAGCCTACCAAAAACACAATGAAAAAAGAAAACTATAAACAAATATTCCTCAGGCACATAGACATAAAAATCCCCAACAAAATATTAGCAAACTGAATTCCATAGCATATCAAAAAGTTGATTCCCCATAATCAAATAGGCTACATTCTTGAGATGTAAGGTTAGTTCAATACATGCAAATCAATAAGTGTGATTCACAACATAAACAATTAAAAACGAAACTCATATGATCATCTCAATAGATGTTGAAAAAGCTTTCAGTAAAACCCAACATCACTTCATGATGAATATTCTCAAGAAACTAGGCATCAAAGGAACATACCTCAAAATATAACAGTCATCTATGACAAACACACAACCAGCAACTTATTGAATGTGCAAAACTGGAAGCATCCTCCTTGAGAACTGGAAGAAGACAAGGATGCCTACACTTACCACTCTATTTATCATTGTATTGAAACTCCTAGCCAGAGCAATAAGACAAGAGCAAGAAATAAGAGACACCCAAATAGATAAAGAAAACAGCAAATCATCTCTCTTCATGGACAATATAATCCTATACCTGAAAAACACAAAAGATTTCTGGGACTGATAAACTACTTCAGTAAAGGTTCAAAATACTAAATAAACATAGAAAAATCAGTAACATTTCTATACATCAATATATTTAAGATGATAGCAATATCAAGAAGGCAATCCCATTTACAACAGCCAAAAAATAAAATAATGTATTATACCTAGGATTTCACTTAACCAAGGAGGTAAAAGATCTCTATAAGGAGAACTGCAAAACACTTCTAAACAAAATCCTAGATGACACAAACAAATGGAAAAACGTTTTATGCTTATGGATTGGAATAATCAGTATCATTAAAATGGTCATACTGCCCAACAAAATCTACAGATTCAGTGCTATTCTTATCAAGCTACCAATGCCATTTTTCACAGTAGAAAAAAACTCTTCTAAAATTCATATTTAACAAAAATATGCAGAAATTTAAAACATTGTTTGAAATGAGTAAAAATAGAGACACAACATTTCAAGACATCTGCTATAATACCACAAAAGAAATGCAAAAAGGAAAGCTTATAGGTTCAAGGTCTATATCAAAAAGAAACAAAGATCTCAGATTAACAACCTAATTTCACACCTAAAAGAAATAGAAAAACAAGAATAAAACACACCCAAAGCTAGCAGAAGAAAAGAAATAACAAAGATCAGAGCAGAGCTGAATAAAATTGAGTCTATAATTACAAAAGACCAATAAAAGGAAAAGTTGGGTCTTTCAAAAGATAAGCAAAATTGATAGACTGTTATATAGATTAACCAATAAAAAAGGATAGAAGATTCAAATAAGCACAATGACAAAGGTGACATTGCAACTGATACCACTCAAATACAAAAGATCATCAGAGATAAATATGAACATTTGTATGCACACAAACTAGAAAATCTAAAGGAAATGGATAAATTCCTGGAAACCTGCAACCTTCCAAGATTGAACCAGTAAGAAATAGAAATTTTGAACCAATGAATAATGAGTAATGAATTTGACTAATAAAAATAACTTCTAACACACACACACACACGCACGCACCCCAGAACCAGATAAATTCACAGCTAAATTTTTCCAGATGTACAAAGATGAACTGGCACGAATCTTACTGAAACTATTCCAAATAATCAAAGAGGAGGGGTTTTTACCTCATTTATTCCCCAAAACCAGTGTTACCCTGATAGGAAAATTGGGCAATGACAAAAAAAAGTAAAAAAAAAAAAAAAAAAAAAAAGAAGAAATAAAGAAAAATGCAGCCAATATTCCTAATGTTCATATATGTAAAAATTCTTAGCAAGAAACTAGCAAATCGTGGCTGTGCAGGGTGACTCACACCTGTCACCCCAGCACTTTGGAAACCAAAATAGTAGGATCACTTGAGTCCAGGAGTTTGAGACCAGCCTGTTCAACATTGCAAAACCTCGTCTCTACAAAAATACAAGAACTAGCTGGGTATGGTGGTGCGTGTCTGTAGTACCAACTACTAGACAGGCTGAGGTGGGAGGATCACTTCAGCCTGGGAGGCAGAGGTTGTAGGGAGCTGAGATTGTGCCACTGCACTCCAGTCTGTCTCAAATACTTTTTTTAATAAAACAAAATGAAAAATTAAAAAGAAACTACAAAGTGAATCCAACGCAAATCAAAAACATAACCCATCACGATCAAGTGTATTTCATTCCAGGGATGCAAGATTGTTTCAACATATACAGGTCAACAAATGTGATTCACCACATAAATAGAATTAAATACAAAAACCACATGATCATCCCAATAAAGTAGAAAAAACATTTGATGCAATCCAATATCCTTCCTTGATAAAAAGAAAATCCTCAACAAACTAAGCATTGAAGTAGCATACCTCAAAATAATAAGAGCCATATATGGCAAACCACATTCAACATCATAATGAATAAGAAGAAGTTGAAAACATTTCCCCTAAAAAATAGAACTAGACAAGGATGAACACTCTCACCACTCATATTCAACTTAGTGCTGGAATTAATTCTTAGCCAGAGCAATCAGGCAAGAAAAAGAAACAAAAGTCATCCAAACTGGAAAAGAGGACATCAGATTACTTCTGTTTACTGATTTTATGATCTTATACCTTAAAAGCCTGAAAGCATCCTCCAAAAGACTAGAATTGTAAAGTGAATTCAGTAAAGTTTCAGGATATAAAATTAGCATGTAAAAATCAGTAGCATTTCTATACACCAATAATATTCAAGCTGAGAACCAAGTCAAAATCTCAATGATGTTAACAATAGCCAGAAAGAAAAACAAAATACCCAAGAATACATTTAACCAACAAGATGAAAGAACTGTACAAGGAAAAATGCAAAACACTGATTTAAAAAATAGCTGACACAAACAAATTGGAAAACATCCCATGATCATTGATTCGAAGAATCAATATTGTGAAAATGACCATCCTTTCCAAAGCAATCTATGGATTCAATACAATTCCTATCAAAGTACCATCAGTCTTCAAAGAATTACAATAAAACTTAAAATGTATGTAGAGCAACAACAATAACAAAAACTGAATAGCCAAAGCAATCCTAAGCAAAAGGAAAAAAGCCAGAGGGATCAATCACATTATCTGACTTCAAATTATTTATAGAGCTATATTAATAACATGGTACTGGTACAAAAATAGACATATAGGTCAATAGACCATAATAGAGAACCTAGAAATAAAGTCACATGCCTACAACCAACTGTTATTTGACAACATCAACAAAAATAAGCAATGGGGAAAGGAAACCCTATTCAATAAATGGTGCTGGGAAAATTGACTAGCTATATGCAGAAGAATGAAACTGGATATGGCTAGCCAATTATATCTCAACATATATATCTAACCATATATAAACATTAACTCAATATGGATTAAAGACCAAGATTTAAACCTGAAAATATAAGTCATGGAAGACAATTAAGGAAAAACTCCGCTGGACATTGGCCGAGGCAAAGAATTACTAAGACCCTAAAGGCAAATGCAACAATACCAAAATTAGACAAACGGTATTTAATTAAACTAAAAAGCTTCTGCACAGCAAAGGAACAGATTAAACAGACAACATACAGAATGGGAGAAAATATTTGCAGTGTATGCCTCTGACAGAGATTAATATCCAGAATATAAAGGAAACTAAACAACTCAACAAGAGAAAACAAATCTCTTAAAAATAGGACAAAGGAATCTATCCATCTGACAAAGATCTAATATCTAGGATCCACAATGAACTTAAATAAATGTACAAAAAAAAAACAACCTACAAACAACTCCATTAAAAAGTGGGCAAAGTCAACATTCAAGAGCCAGTTGTTCAGTTTCCATGAAGCTGTGCGGTTCTGAGTTAGTTTCTGAATTCTGAGTTCTAACTTGATTGCACTGTAGTTTGAGAGACTGTTTGTTTTGATTTCCATTCTTTTGCATTTGCTGAGGAGTGATTTACTTCCAATTATGTGGTCAATTTTAGAGTAGGTGTGATGTGGTGCTGAGAAGAATGTATATTCTGTGGATTTGGGGTGGAGAGTTCTGTAAATGTCTATTAGGTT
>CAUYLG010057757.1:0-11903 GCA_963573385.1 Cacajao melanocephalus | reverse complement strand
GATTGTGAGGATAAGCTTTTTGATGTGCTGTTGCAATCATTTTGCCAGTATTTCACTGAAGATTTTTGCCTCTATGTTTATCGTGGATATTGGCCTGGTTTTCTTTTCTTGTTGAGTCTCTGCTGGGTTTTGGTATCAGGATGATATTGGTCCCATGATTTGGGAAGTATTCCCTCTTTTTGGATTGTTTGGAATAGTTTCTGAAGGAGTGGTACCAACTCCTCTTTGTATGTCTGGTAGAATTCAGCTGTGAACCCATCTGGACCTGAGCTTTTTGTGGTTGGTTGGCTATTAATTGCTCCCTCAATTTCTGCCCTTGTTACTGATCTAGTCAGTGTTTCGACTCCTACCTGGTTTAGGCTTGGGAGGGTTCAAGTGTCCAGGACTTTATCCATTTCTTCCAGGTTTACTGCTTTATGTGCATAGAATTGTTTGTAGTAATCTCTGATGCTAGTTTGTATTTCTGTAGGACCAGTGGTGATATCCCGTTTATCATTTTTTTATTACATCTATTTGATCATTCTCTCTTTTCTTTTTTATTAATCTGGCTAGTGGCCTGTCTATTTTGTTGATATTTTCAAAAAAAATCTTCTGGATTTATTACTTTTTTGAAGGGTTTTTTGTGTCTCTATCTCCTTCAATTCTGCTCTGATCTTAGTTATTTTTTGTCTTCTGCTAGCTTTTGAGTTTTTTTTTATCTTGCTCTATCAATTTTGAGGATAAATTTAGATAGATTTAGATCTTTCGTTGCTTCTCATGTGGGCATTTATTGCTATAAATTTTCCTTTAGACACTGCTTTAAATGTGTCCCAGAGATTCTGGTACGTTGTGTCTTTGTTCTCATTGGTTTTGAAGAACATCTTTATGTCTGCCTTCATTTCGTTATTTATTCAATAGTTGTTCAGGAGCAGGTTGTTCAGTTTTCATGTAATTGTGTGGTTTTGCATGAGTTTCTTAGTCCTCAGTTCTAATTTGATTGCACTGTGGTCTGAGAGACTGGTTGTTATGATTTCCGTTCTTTTGCATTTGCTAAGGAGTGATTTATTTCCAATTATGTGGTCAATTTTAGAGTAAGTGTGATGTGGTGCTGAGAAGAATGTATATTCTGTGGATTTTGGGTGGAAAGTTCTGTAGATGTCTATTAGGTCTGCTTGTTCCAGATCAGCATTCAAGCCCTAGATATCCTTGTTGGTTTTCTGTCTTGTTGACCTGTCTAATGTTGACAGTGGAGAGTACATCTCCCACTATTTTTGTGCAGGAGTCTAAGTCTCTTTGTAGGTCATTAAGAACTTGCTTTATGTATCTGGGTGCTCCTTTATTGAGTGCATATATATTTAGCATAGTTAACTCTTCTTCTTGCGTTGATCTTTTTACCATTATGTACTGCCCTTCTTTGTCTCTTTTCATCTTTTTGGTTTAAAGTCCATTTTATCAGATATTAGGATTGCAACCCCTGCTTTTTTTGCTCTCCATTTGCGTGGTAAATCTTCTTCCATCCCTTTATTTTGAGTTGATATGTGTCTTTGCATGTGAGATGGATCTCCTGATTACAGCACATCGATGGGTCTTGACTTTTTATCCAATTTGCCAGTCTGTGTCTTTTGATTGGGACATTTAGCCCATTACATTTAAGGTTAATACTGTTATGTGTGAATTTGGTCCTGCCATTTTGATGCTAGCTGGTTGTTTTGCCCATTAGTTGATGCAGTTTCTTCATTGTGTCAATGCTGTTTACCATTTGGTACTTTTTTGGAGTGGCTGGTACTGGTTGTTCCTTTCTATGTTTAGTGCTTCTTTCAGGAGCTCTTGTAAGGCAGGCCTGGTGGTGATGAAATCTCTGAGCAATTGCTTGTTCATAAAGGATTTTATTTCTCCTTTGCTTTTGAAGCTTACTTTGGCTGGATTTGAAATTCTAGGTTGAAAGTTCTTTTCTTTGAGGATGTTGAATATTGGCCCCCACTCTCTTCTGGCTTGTAGGGTTTCTGCTGAGAGATCCACTGTTTAAGTCTGATGGGCTTCCCTTTGTGGGTAACCCAACCTTTCTCTCTGGCTGCCCTTAGCATTTTTCCTTCATTTCAACCCTGGTGAATCTGATGATTATGTGCCTTGGGGTTGCTCTCCTTGAGGAATAGCTTTGTGGTGTTTTCTGTATTTTCAGGACTTGAATATTGGCCTCCCTTGCCTGGTTGGGGAAGGTCACCTGGATAATATCCTGTAGAGTGTTTTCCAGCTTGGATTTTTCTCTCTGTCACATTCAGGTACACCTAACAAACATAGATTATGTCTTTTCACATAATCTCATATTTCTTGGAGGCTTTGTTCATTTCTTTTTACTCTTTTTTCTCTAATCTTGCCTTCTCATTTTATTTCACTGAGTTGATCTTCAGTCTCTGATATCCTTTATTCTGCTTGTTTGATTCTGCTATTGAAACTTGTGTATGTTTTGCGAAGTTCTTGTGTTGTGTTTTTCTTGTTGTGTTTTTCAGCTCCATCAGGTCATTTGTATTCTTCTCTAAGCTATTTATTCTCATTAGCATTTCATCAAACCTTTTTTTGAACGTTCTTCGTTCCTTTGCATTGGGTTAGAACATGTTCTTTTACCTCAGAGAAGTTTGTTATTACCCATTTTCTGAAGCCTGTTTCTGTCAATTCATCAGACTCATTCTCCATCCAGCCTTCATCCCTTGCTGGTGAGGAGTTGTGATCTCTTCGAGGAGGAGAGGCATTCTGGTTTTGGGCATTTGCATCCTTTTTGTTCTGGTTTCTTCCCATCTTTGTGGATTTATCTACCTGTGGTCTTTGTATTTGGTTACTTTTGGATGGGGTCTCTGAGTGGATGTCTTTTTTGTTGATGATGAAGTTATTTCTTTCTGTTTTTAAGTTTTCCTTCTACCAGTCAGGACCCTCTGCTGTAGGCCTGCTGGAGATCCACTCCAGACCCTGCTTGCCTGGGCATCACCTGTGGCAGCTGCAGAACAGTAAGGATTGCTGCCAGTTTCTTCTTCTGTTATCTTTGTCCCGGAAGGATACCCACCAGGTGTCAGCCTAGGCTCTCCTTTATGAGGTGTGTCTTTGGATATATGGGGGTTGGGGGCTGCTTGAGGAGACAGTCTGTTTCTTGCAGGAGCTCAAGTGCTTAGCTGTGACCTCTGTTGTTCTATTCAGAGCTACTGGGCAGGTACGTTTAAGTCTGCTGCTGTGGAACTCATAACCTCCTTTTTTTCCGATGTGCTCTGTCCTGGAAAAGTGGGGCTTTATTTATAAGTTCCTGACATGCTGCTGCCTTTTTTCAGAGATGTCCTGCCCTGCAAAGAGGAAGCCTAGTCACAGTCTGCCAGTAGAGGCATTGCTGAGCTGCCATGGGCTCTGCCCAGCTGCTGTGCAAAAGCTGCTGTGCAAACTTCCTTTCGGTTTTGTTTATAAAGGTATAGTTAGATCTGCCTCCGTAATGGTGGTCTGCCTCAGTAATGGCAGACTGCCTTGGTAATTGTGGACTGCCTTGGTAATTATGGATTGCCTCAGTAGTGGTGGACTGCCTCAGTAATGGCGGACTGCCTCTGTAATTGTGGACTGCCGCTGTAATTGTGGACTACCTCAGTAATGGCAGACTGCCTCAGTAATGGCAGACACCCTTCCCCGCACTGAGCTGGACTGTCCTGGGTCCAGCTGTGCTTGCTGTGAAACTCTCAATCTAGAGCGTTTCAGATTGCTGGTCTTTGTGGGGGTGGGTCCTGCTGAGTCAGATCACCTGGCTCCCTGTTTCAGCCCCCTTTTTTTCAGTTGAATGGGTGACTCTGTCTCCCAGGTGTTCCAGGCACTATTTGAAACCAACACCCAGATTTGTTTGAGCTTTTGTGCTGAGACCCGCTTCACCAGCTGAAACAGCTGTGCTGGAAACTTGTGGTGCTTTTCCGCCTGGGAATCTCCTGGTCTGTGGGCAGTAAAAGCTCATTTGGAAATGTGGTGATCACTCACCCTCTGTGTTCTCGCTGGGAACTGCACTCCAGAGCTGTTCCTATTCAGCCATCTTGGATCCTCCTCCTAAAGAAATCTATCTTAATGTAAATTAGGAAGCATTCCATAAATTCTTCTGTTGAGGATCTGAGTGTGATCCAAGTTTTTTGCTTTTCTCAGCAGCTGGATAAGTTAACTTCAGAGCTAACCCAAACCAGGTAGACAGCAGCTGTTCTGGTATCCATCACTCTGGTGCATATACTCTGAGGTGACTCAGTAGCCTGTTAGCAGCCAGCTTAGTAGAATTTTGAAGGAACCTATGCTTCTCAACCCAAATGCCTGAGGCCCAGAGAGAGAACACTCAGCTACTGATACCTGAAGAATAAATTACCTCCATTTTTGGGGAAGAATTTATTGTGAGATGATAAAAATGAATATATATATATATATATATATATATATATATATATATATATATAAAATAATATTCCTAAGGAATATACATGCACCTGAGGTCCCCCAAAATTTATTTTGAGACTTCTAAGGTGATAATCCTTTGTTTGCTAAAGAAAATAATTAACACAAATGGGTGCCCTGTGTTTTCTTTGAATTTTCAGTGTGGTATGATTTTCCAGTTTGAGATTAATTTAAAAGAAACAGGCTGATGTGTAGAGTTAAAGGCATCATGTCACCCAAAGTCATGTTTTAGTGTGTTTCCCCTCCCCCCAGCCCTTCTTGCATTTCCTTCTTCGTGGCTGCAATTGTGCATCTTGCTTTGCCTTTAAGCATCTCTATATGTTAACTCAAAAGGAAACATTGTTTTGTCCTGCCTGACTCTTAGATAATTCTACAGTCTATATGTTAGGAAGAAACATACTCTACAGTCTATATGTTAGGAAGAAACATACTCATGGCTGAATCCTATCATCTTTATTTTTTTTCTCCCTCTAATGTATCTTTCCATCAGTTCCCATCTAGTTAGAACTTAAATGAAGAAGAGGAAGATAACATATTTGTTGTAACAATATGAGAGTGAACAAGAATGGAAAACCAAACATCATAAGTTCTCACTCATAAGTGGGAGCTAAGCTATGAGGATGCAAAGGCATAAGAATGACACAATGGACTTTGGAGACTCATGAAAAAGGGTGAGAAGGGGGTGAGAGATAAAGGAGTACAACTTGGGTTTGGTGTATACTGCTCAGGTGCTGGGTGCACCAAAATCTCATGAATCACCACTAAAGAACTTACTCATGTAACTAAATACCACCTCTTTCTCAAAAACCTATGGAAAAAAAAATATGGGAGTGAAGATTCTGTGGTCTGTGTAGTCACAGTGACACTTTTAAAGTGCAGATGGTGCAGATCTGAATAGACAATCCGTCTACTAGCAAATATTCAATGGCTCTCCACTGATCTGAGGAATCAACCCTCCCTTTTTATTTGATTTATATGATTCTTTGTGGTCTGGCATGGTTTACTCCTTAAGTCAGACTCTAGGCTGTATCCTCACTGTGCTTCTCATCCATCATGGTTTTGCTGACCATACTGGTGATAGCACAATTAGGAATTGATCTGTTATCCTTTTTAACTTTTCTCCAACATTTCGTAAGAGTGTCTCTGCTCTTCTTTTGGAAGCACTACTCCCTTTGCTTCTGTGACAATGGTTTCTTCTTGTGATCCTCTGAAAGTACTTGCTATTCAGTCTCCGTTTCAATTTTGGGCATGTTAATTTTGAAATTCATATGAGAGAGCCAAGCAGGGATCCTCAGTATCCAAGGCATTTGGATATATGGGTCTGGAGATCCTCCTGGCTCCTCTTTTGAATTATCCTTCAACTGAGGTCCTAACATCTCAGTCCTGGGTCCTCCTCTTTCCATCTCTCTCTGTTCTCCTTTCATATTCCCTTTTCCTTCTCCCTGCTCTCTTTTATTCTCTTTGGCAATGACTTTTAAAACCTGTGACAATTCTCACACTTATATCTCTAGCCAATACTTCTTTGTGAGCTACAGGCTTTCATACACAAGCTGTTTGGAAGCATGTGTGTTTCTGAACCAAAATATGAGCTCCCTAGGAACAGGACCTTATCTTTTTTATCCACTATTGTATCTCTATTCTCTGTAAAGAGTGCTTGGGATAGACTCAATATATGCTCAAAAATAGTCAAATAAATAGATGTTAAATTTTATCAATCTATTATGCATATAAGGTCTTTTCAGACTCCTTTAAGTAAAGGCTATCAATTTTCCATTCCCTAGTAGATGTGTGGTTTGATGTGTGGATGGTGCAGTGAGAAAAGTTATGTATAAGCCAAGCCTTGAGGTCAGCAGTGAAAGGGGTTTCATTTTGTAGGTGCTTATAAAGACAAGATAGCAAATATGCCATTAAATTTAATTCAACTTGCTGAATTCTATGAATAGAGCACAGTTTTATTTGTTCATTCTTTGTCAGTGAACATATGAAGTGTTTCTACTTTTCTGTGATTAAGAACTTGGATCCTATTCAAATTACTAACAATGTCAAATTAAATAAAAATGTTATGAAGACATGGGGTCATGTAATTAGTAGAAGAATCTGCTTTAGCAGACAAAATGTCCTAGTGCCTTGGAAATATTTTCTGAACAAATGAATATGGCTAAATTAGGATTGGGATTTTTCTTTCTTATCTTTCATAATCTATATTAGTTAGAAAAAGTATCCTTTATAACATCTATTAATTATAAATATAATTGTATAAGGAACATTTACGAGCCCACTTCTAAATATAAAACTACAACATTAAAAAATTTTCAGCTCCCTATTAATTCTCTTCCCTCTATTCACCTCTCTGCCTCCCTGCACTGTACATTACTCCATGCCACAAAGAAAATCACTATTCCCAAACTTGTATCTATCATTAATTTTTTCTTTATAGTTTTATCATATATATGAGCATGCCTAAGTGTGCCAATTGGCTTTATTTGTTATTGAACTCTACCTACCCTATAGTTTATTGGGACATGATTTTTTGGCTAAACATCATTGTTTCAAGTGTACCTATGTTGTTTCAGGTAGTTGCAATTCATTGTTTTGTGAATATACTACAATTCAACTTGTCTGTTCTCAGTCAGTGGATATGTATGATGTTTCTACTTTTCTGCCATCAAGGACTCTGCTATTATACAAATGTTCAACAAAGTAATATTTGTTTTTAAATACATAAATATACTGTTTTAAAACACATGTTCAGTGTCACTGTACTATCTTTCTTTAATAAGATTTTGCCTATAAAAACTTTATAAATACCTGCACTTTTTAGACCTATTGTATGTGATCATCATTCTTTTAACTTCCTAAAGCACCTTATTTTCTTTTACTCCTGGGCCTTTGCAGATACTGTCCTATCTTGAAGGATTGTTGCCTCACTACTTCTCACTCTCATTTGCCTGTGTACCTCCTATTTGTCCTTCAGATCTCATCTTAGATGTCACTTTTTCCAGGAAGTTTTCCAGGCTGCCCCACGTTGTGGCAGGTGGCTCCAACCCCTGCCACCCTCACCCCCCAAAGACTACTCTATATTTTCCTTTACAAAGTGCTCATTATGCTCACATATATCATAGTTTCTGGTTTACTTCTTTGTCTTCACCACTAGCATGTCAACTGGGGTTGGTAAACACTATGCCTTATTTTATGATACATCCCCAGAACCTAGACCAGGACCTGGCATTAGACAAATATTTTAAAAAAATTGTTAAATAAATATATGAGAGAAAGTGGTGGAGCAAGATGGCAGAACAGATGGCTCTGCCAATTGTTCCTGCTGCAGGAACACCAGTTTAACAACTATCTACAAAAAAAAAAGCACCTTCATGCTAACCCCAAATCAAGTGAAAACTCACAGTACCCGGTTTTAACTTTATATAGCTCAAAGAGGCACTGAGGAGGGCAGGAGAGAGTCTTGAATCATGGACACCACCCCTTCCATATTTCCCAGGAGTGACCACGTGGCTCAGAGAGAGAATTTCTGAGCCTGGGAGAGGGAGAGTACAGCAATTGTGAGACATTGCCTTGAACTCAGTGATGCCCTGTCATAGCAGAAAGCCAACTGGCTGAAACTTGCTCAGAGAGGGAGTATTTAAGCCAGTCTTAGCCAGAGGGGAATTGCCCATTGCAGTGGGCGGAACTTGAGTTCTGGCAAGTCTCACCACTGTGTGCTAAAGAGCCCTGGGGCTCTAAATAAACTTGAAAGGCAGTGTAACCACAAGGACTGTGACTCCTAGGCAGTTCCTAATGCTGAACTAGGTTCAGAGCCAGCAAACTGGGTGGCATGGGGTGATGTGACCTACTGAGACACCAGCTAGGGAAGTAAAGGGAGAGCTTATGCCACTTTCCCCTAAACCCAGGCTAAACAGCTTGAGGCTCCAAAAGAGAACCTTTCCTTCTGCTTGAGGAAAGGAAAGGAAAGAATAAAGAGGACTTTGTTTTTTATCTTGAATATCAGTTCAGCTACAGTAGGTTAGGGTGCCAGTAAGAATCATTAGGCCGTATTTCCAGGCTCTAGCTCCTGGATGACAGTTGCTAGATACATGCTGGGCCAGAAGGGAACATACTCTTTGAAAGGAAAGACCCAGTCCTGGCAAGACCCATGCCCTGCTGACTCAAGAGCCCTTGGCCCCTGAAAAACCAGCAGTGGTACCCAGGTACTACACTGAGGGTCTTGGGTAAGATTTTGAGACATGCTGGCTTCAGGTGACATCAGCACATTCCCATCTATGGTGGCTACAGGGAGATACTTCTTGAGAAAGGCAGGTGGAAAAGTAAAGGGGACTTTGTCTTGCACCTTAGGTGCCAGCTCTGCCACAGTGGGAGCACCAAGCAGGCTCTTGGAGTCCCTGATAATGACCTTGGTTCTTGAATGGCTTTTCTGGACCAGAAAGGCTTTCTGGGCCAGAAGGGAGCCCATTGCTTGAAGGGTGACTCCAAAGCCAGGCAGCATTTACCACAAGCTGAATAAAGAGCCCTTGGGCCTTAAGGGAACATCAGTGGTAGCCTGGCAGTACTCTCCTCAGCCTGTGGTGGTGGTGGCCACAGGGTGAAGCTCCTCTGCCTTTGGAAAGTGGAGGGAAGAATGGAAAGGACTGCATGGTTTGAGGGCCAGCTCAGCCACGGTACAACACACTAGGTAGACTTCTAAGGTTCTTGACTCCAATCCCTGGCTCCCAGATGGCACCTCTGGACTGGGGGATCTCACCACTCTGAAAGGAAGGACATAAGCCTTGCTGGCTTTGCCACCGGCTGATTGTAGAGCCCCTGGGCCTTGAGTGAACATAGGCAGTAGCCAGCTAGTGGTTACAACGGGGCCTTGGGTGAGATCCCATCATGTGTTGGCTTCAGGTCTGACCCAGCACAGTCCCCAGTAGTGGCCCCAGGGGTGGTAGTGTCACCCAACTGGTAGTGGCCCCAGGGGTGCTTGTGTCACCCAACTCCCAGGTTGGTGGCTCAGAACACAGGGAGAGATTCCATTTGTTTGGAGGAAAGTAAGGGAAGAGAAGAAGGGTCTCTGCCTGATACCCAGAATATTATTTTTTCTTCTATTCTTCTCATTTTAAAAAAAAATTTTTGTAGGTACATAGTAATTATCTATATTAACAGGGTACCTGAGATATTTTGATATACATACACAATGTGTAATAACCACAGCATGCAGAATGGAGTATCTATGCCCACAAGCTTTTATCTGTTGTGTTACAAGAAATCCAATTATACTCTTTTAGTTATTTAAAAATGTATAATTAAATTATTATTTACCATAGTCACCCTGTTGTGCTATCAAATCGTAGGCCTTATTCATTCTTTCTACTTTTTTTGTACCCATTAACCATCCCCACCTTCCCTTTCTAGATGTTAATATTCTTCCTTCTGCTACTCTCCTGGCACTCTCCATCCTTCTATTCTCTATGTCCTTGAGTTCAATTGTTTTGATTTTTTGATCCCACAAATAAGTGAGACCCTGTGATGTTTGTCTTTCTGTTCCTGACTTATTTCACTTAATATAATGATCTCCAGTTCCATTCATGTTGTTGCAGATTACTGGATCTCATTTTTTTGTGGCTGTATAGTACTCCATTGTGTATATGTATCACATTTTCTTTATCCATTCACCTGTTGATAGACACTTAGGTTGCTTCCAAATCCTGGCTATTATGACAATGCTGCAGCAAACACGGGAGTGCAAATATCTCCTTCATATACTGATTTTGGTGGGGTGGGGGGAGTATATACCCAGCAATGGAATTGCTGGATCATATGGTAGCTCTATTTTTAGTTTTTTGAGAAACCTCCAAACTGTTCTCCATAGAGGTTGCGCTAATTTACATTCCTACCAACAGTGTACAAAGGTTCTGTTTTCTCCACATTCTTTTCTTTTCTTTTTCTTTTTCATTTTTTTGAGACGGAGTTCGCTCTTGTTGCCCAAGCTGGAGTACAATGGTGCAATCTTGACTCACTGCAACCTCCACCTCCCAGGTTCAAGCAATTCTCCTGCCTCAGCCTCCTGAGTAGCTGGGATAACAGGTGTGCACAACCACGCCTGGCTAATTTTTTGCATTTTTAGTAGAAACGGGGTTTCACCATGTCAGCCAGGCTGGTCTCGAACTGCTGACCTTAGGTGATCTGCTAGCCTTGGCCTCCCAAAGTGCTGGGATTACAGGCATGAGCCACCACACCTGGTTATTTCTCTGCATTCTTGCTAGCATTTGTTATTGCCCATCTTTTTAATATAAGCCATATTAACTGTGGTGAGATGATATCTTATTGTACTTTTAATTTGTATTTTTCTGATGATCAGTGATGTTGAACACCTTTTCATGTGCCTTATTTGCCATTTGTGTGTCTTTTGAGAACTGTCTATTCAAATATTTTTGCCCAGTCATTGGATTATTAGATTTTTTTCCTATAGAGTTGTTTGAGTTCCTTATGTATTCTGGTTATTATCCTTTGTCAAATGGGTAGTTTGCAAATATTTTCTCCCATACTGTGGGTTGTTTCTTTGTTTTGTTGATTGTTTTCTTTGCTGTGCAGAAGCTTTTGACCGTAATGTAATCTCATTTTTTCATTTTTGCTTTGGTTGCCTGTGGTAGTAGCGTATTGCTCAAGAAGTTTTGCCTACACCAATATCCTGGAGATTTTCCCCAGTGTTTTCTTTTAGTAGTTTCATAGTCGGAGTTTTAGATGTAAGCCTTTAATCCATTTTGATTTCATTTTTGTATATGGTGAGAGATAGCAGTCTAGTTTCATTCTTTTGCATATGGATATCTAGTTTTTCCAGCACCAGTTTTTGGAGAAACTGTCCTTTCCCGGTGTACATTCTTGGCTCCTTTGTCAAAAATAAGTTCACTGTAGATGTATAGATTTGCTTCTGGGGGCTGTTTTCTGTTCCATTGGTCCATGTATCTGTTTTTAATGCCAGTTCCATGCTCTTTTGGTTGCTATAGCGTTGTAGTACAGTTTGAGGTCAGGTAATGTGATTCCTCCAGTTTTGTTATTTTTGCTCAGGATAGCTTTGGTTATTCTGGGTCTTCTGTGGTTCCACATAAAGTTTAGGATTTGTTTTTCTACTTACGTGAAGAATGTATTTGGTATTTTGATAGAGATTACAATGATCCTGTAGATTTCTTTGGGTAGTATGGACATTTTAACAATATTGATTCTTTGACTCCATGAACATGGAATATTTTTCCAGTCTTTGGTGTCTAATTTCTTTCATCAGTGTGTTATAGTTTTCATTATAGAGAGCTTTCACTTCTTTGGTTACTTCCTAGGTATTTAATTTTATATGTGGCTGTTATAAATGAGATTACTCCTTTTTTTTTTTTTTTTTTTTTTTTTTTTTTTTTTTTTTTTTTTTGAAGTAAAATAAAAGTTAAACCCCGGGTGGTGTGGGGGGGCACAGTGTTGGCGAACGGCAAATA
>CAUYLG010057756.1:0-92301 GCA_963573385.1 Cacajao melanocephalus | reverse complement strand
TGAAACTGAACCCCTTCTTTATACCTTGTACAAAAATTAACTCAATATAGACTAAAGATTTAAACATAAGACCTAAAACCATAAAAACCCTAGAAGAAAACCTAGGCAATACCATTCAGGACATAGGCATGGACAAAGACTTCATGACTAAAACACCAAAAGCAATGACAACAAAAGCCAAAATTGACAAATGGGATCGAATTAAACTAACCAGCTTCTGCACAGGAAAAGAAGCTATCATCAGAGTGAACAGGCAACCTACAGAATGGGAGAAAATTTTTATAATCTGTCTATGTGACAAAGGGCTAATATACAGAATCTACTAGGAACTTAAACAAATTTGTGAGGAAAAAACAACCCCATCAAAAAGTGGGCTAAGGATATGAACAGACACTTCTCAAAAGAAGACATTTATGTGGCCAACAAACATGAAAAAAGCTCATTGTCAGTGGTCACTAGAGAAATGCAGATCAAAACCACTATGAGATACCATTTCATGCCAGTTAGAATGGTGATCATTAAAATGTCAGGAAACAACAGATGCTAGAGAGGATGTGGAGAAATAGGGATGCTTTTACACTGTTGATGGGAGTGTAAATTAGTTCAATCATTGTGGAAGACAGTGTGGCGATTCCTCAAGGATCTAGAATCAGAAATACCATATATCCCAACAATCCCATTACTGGGTATATATGCAAGGGATTATAAATCATTCTGCAATAAAGACACATGCACACATGTTTATTGCAGTACTATTCACAACAGCAAAGACTTGGAACCAACCCAAATGCCCATCAATGATAGACTGGATAAAGAAAATGTGGCACATATATGCCATGGAATTCTATGCAGCCATAAAAAAGGATAAGTTCATATCCTTTGCAGGGACATGGATAAAGCTGGAAGCCGTCATTCTCAGCAGAGTAACACAGGAACAGAAAACCAAACAATGCATGTTCTCACTCATAAGTGGGTATTGAACAATAAGAACACATGGACACAGGAAGGGGAACATCACACACGGGGGCCTGTCAGTGGGTTGGGGGGGTAGGGGAGGGATTGCATTAGGAGAAATACTTAATGTAGATGATGGGTTGATGGGTGCAGCAAACTACCATGGCACATGTATACTTATGTAACAAAACTGCACGTTCTGCACATGTATCCCAGAACTTAAAGTGTAATAATTAAAAAAAAAAATCTCTCAACCTATATAATTCATTATTTAGGAGCTGGATTAATACTGAGGAATAGCATCCTCTGAATTTGCATTTGGATGGTGGCAAGGCTAATCATATCAGGATGTGGTTGCTACCAATTATGGCACTTGGTTTTCTAGACTGTTAAATAAAAGACGTAACAAAATGACCAGTGTTTTGCTATTTTTATGTTAAATATTTGTTCCCTAATTAAACTGCAGGAACTTTAGATGATTGACTTAAAGCCCAGCTCTGTGCACTGTTGATAGGCATATAGGTTGGTAGAATCTATTAGAGGGCAGTTTGAAAGACCTTTTCAAAATGTTACATTTGTACATCTTTTGTCCCAATGAATCTATTCTCAGAAGGAACTGTACAAAGGTCACTTGTTGCAAGGATGTTGGTTGCCTTTTTGTTGCCATCTTTTTACTATCAACAGTCTTATTAATGTCCAGCATGAGAGAGCAGTCATGTTAATTATGGTATTTACATACTATGGAATGCTCTTCATTTCATTGACAACAGTAAAGTAGCCTGGCTGTGGTGGTTCACGCCTGTAATCCTAGCACTTTAGGAAGCTAAGGTGGGAAGATAGCTTGAGGTCAGGAGTTTGAGGCTGTAGTGAGTTATGATCATGCCACTGCACTCCAGCCTGGGTGATAGAGTGAGACCCTGTCTCAAATAAGAAAATAAAACAGTAAAGTAGATCTACATATAGTGACAGGGAATGGTGTTCAAGATAAATTTTTAAGTGAAAAAAGGGGTGCAGAATGGTATATATTATAGGATGCCACTTGTACAACACAAAGAAGAGAGGTATTATAGAATAGCTATAAGAGTTCATATATATATGTGTTCTTGCATATGGTTAGAAAATTTCTAGGATGACGCACGCACAAGAAATAGTTGTCAGTTACCTTGGAGATTAGAGGTCGCAGGGCTAGAGGTTTTAGTTTTCACTGGACACCTTTCTGTACTGCTTGACTTGTTTACAATAACTTGTAAAACCTTCAAATACTAAAATTTAAATAAAAACTGTACCTCACTAGATTCTTTCCTTGACAATTTATACTAAGAAATAAAAGGAACATTAGTGGTTGAGGTGAGAAATCAGGTCTGAAGCACAAGAGGCTGAGTCTGATAAAACCAAGGGTCTTTAAAAGCTACCAAGGAATCATTGTGGCCAGAGGACTTAGGAGAGATGTTGTTTTGTTAAAGCATAATGCTAAGAAAATGAGTAAGATTAAATTGGGTAAAAATTATTAGTTTTTTTTGATGAAACAGTTGTAATCATGTCATTAGTTTTGCTCTTTGGGTATTTTAATACCTAAATAGCATAATAATTGTATTCCAGACTACAATTTAAAAATTAAATGTTTCAATGTTTAGAATAATAGCTGTTATTCTTGTTCAATTTGTTTAAATGTTGTAGGTGAATGCTAAGCTAGAATTTCTTGAGCTTTTTACTTAAGGACCTGAGGAAAAATGCAAGTAAATCTTATGCTTGAAGTAGAGAAAATATAAATTGCCTAGCATTTACATTATAAAGTTTGGATTAAGTTAAATCTTCAAATTCTTCAGGCTCCTTTTAGCTCACTCTCCCCCCAAAAAGAGGGCTTTTATCTGAGATACAAGAAGTCAAATGGTTCTCTGTCAGAATGTCCTCTTGGTTTGGCATAGAGAAGAGTTCCTTCACCCATTTGTGGATGTTTGGAGACAAGAGTCACTATCCTGCATTAAGTGACCTTGGTTCTCTAACATTTGGGGTTTTAGCCAGGAGATAGGTGGTAGAACACAAGACAGGTATTACTCTAGGATATTGATGGAGAAAGGGTGGTAGAGACTGGAGTAATGGGAACGATTGTGAGAAAGGAGAAAGCTATGTAATTTCAGGCTATTGATAGGGGTAGAAAGACTGGAATCATAAAGAATGCAACTTTAAGATATTTTTCTGGTTGTGGGAACCAGAATATGAGGAGCTACCTGGAGTTTATTTTGCAACTGAACCTGGACCTGGAAGTTATGCCTAGAGAATGAGGCAGAAAGGGCTGGGCACGGTGGCTCACGTCTGTAATCCCAGCACTTTGGGGGGCCTAGGCCGGTGGATCACTTGAGGTCAGGAGTTTGAGACCAGCCTGGACGACATGGTGAAACCCTGTCTCTACTAAAAATACAAAAATTTGCTGGGTGTAGTGGTAGGCACCTGTAATCCCAGCCACTTGGGAGTCTGAGTCAGGAGAAACACTTGGACCTGGGAGGCGGAGGTTGCAGTGAGCCAAGATCATGCCATTGCACTCTAGCCTGGGCAACAGAGCGAGACTCCATCTCAAAAAAAAAAAAAAAAAAAAAAAAAGAGAGAGAGAATGAGGCAGAAAGATTCTTATCTTTGCTGGTGATTGCAGAAGCTGTTAGAACTGGGCCCAGCTTGGACCAGGCATAAAGGAGGGAGGAATTGGAAGAAGAAACCAGACATCCTAGAAAGACAGAGACAGTGCTCAGCTCTGAGTGGGCTGGACTTTCTATGTGTTCAAAGCCTGTACTTGACTGCCCTGCATGGAGGATGTTGCTTACATTTCTCACTGCGCAATAAAGTATTCTGAGTTTACTGAGGTCAAGAAAGAGAAAAGAACCAATGATAATAGCTATCATTTATAAGTACTTACCATGTGCTCTTTTTTTTGAGACAGTCTTACTCTGTCACCTAGGCTGGAGTGCAGTGGTATGATCTGGGCTCACTGTAACCTCTGCCTCCTGGGTTCAAGCAATTCTTGTGCCTCAGCTTCCTGAGTAGCTGGGACTACAGGCGTGCACCACCATGCGTGGCTGATTTTTGTATTTTTAGTAGAGACGAGGTTTCACCATGTTGGCCAGGCTGGTCTCAAACTGGCTTCAAGTAATCGTCCGCCTTGGCCTCCCAAAATGCTGGGATTATAGGCGTGAGCCACCACGCCTAGCCTACCATGTGCTTTTAAAAGTGATTTACATGGATTATCTCATTTAATCTTTCCAGTAACCTAATAGGAGGTAGGAACTGAGGTGTAAAGTGGTTGGGTAGTATTCTGAAATTGTAACTGGTAGAGCCTGAGTCTGAGGCAGTCTGGCTCTGGAACCTATGCTTTTAGTTATTCTCTATTTCTGGGACCATAGCTCCCAGAATCCCTTCTTCACTGCCACCCCCAATCAATCAAAGTGGTGGCCAGTTGTGAAAGAAGGGAATTTCCTATTAGAGTACTCTTGCTGTGGCCCTAATGAGCAAGTGAAATGTTTTCAAGGGAGTACGAAAGTAGAGGCTTGAATAAAGCCTGTGGGTAAGTGGAATACAATTCTGTACCCAAAATTCTGTATTCTTTCTAAATTTAAATAAGCGATTTTGTGTTTTGTGTGTGGAAGACACTATTATGTATGGGACTGAGAAGATTCGGAAGCAGACACTGTCCTTCCAAAAGCTAGTCTCTGAGGAAATTAAAACATGTGCGCTAATAACCATAACCCAAGCTCATGTTAGAGACCTGGTTAGAGAGTTGTGGACTACCACAGAAGTTTGATAAACGTCGGAGGTGGCATCTGAGGAAGACCATGCAGTGTGGGTAGGTTCTTCTGTAGTTGGAGGTGTTGGAGATATGATTTTAGCCAGCAAAGTACCAGGTACATTTGAGGGAACTTGAAAGTGTCCTGCCAGGCCTGTTACATTTATATGCATTATCTCTTTAACTCTTCATAATAACCCTTTATTGACCAAATGATTTAATTGTCAAAACCAGGACGCTTTTGAGAGTGGAGTACTAGTCAGATGGAATAGGAATAAATGGGCCTAGGAAAACCAGGATCTATGAGGCAGTTATTATTATTCCCATTTAACACGTTAGAAAATGAGGCCACACATCACACAGCTAGGAATTAGTGGAGCGAGGATTTGAATCCAATTCTGGCTTCAAAACTAAAAGATTCATACTTCATTCCATATATGGTGGGGTGCAATTGAAGAGCTTTGGACGGAGAACTGTCATGGTCAGAACTATGCAGGACAGATGGAAAGGAGAGACTGGAATTTGGGTGATGAGTTAAAAGATTGCTGAGTAAGATTCATGTAGAAATTCTAAGGACCTGTATATAAGATAGTGACTTTTGTAATTTAAAGGAAGTGATAAATGTAGGAGATATCACAAAGTACAAAGGAAGAAATGGCAAAGTTAGACTACTGGTCAACTTTGAAGGGTGATGTAGGATTTCAAATTATTTTAATGAAAACATTTTGTTAGCCAAAAGTAGCCATTAAAGTAACCTAGAAAGGTATAGTTGACTTACTGACTTGTAATCATAAGCAAATTATTTAACTATTTCTTGCCCAGATATCCTCATTTATAAAATGTAATGTGGTCTGGCACTACAAAAGCCCCATGGACTAGCACATATTGAATGCTTATCTCCACATTTTCAAAATTTGAGTGCTCATGCTCAATAATGTGAAATTGCATCCTACTGTCGAATATACCCACTTTTACATCACCTTGCAAAACAATCAGAATATTATGTGATATGTTATCACCCTCTTCTGAACTCCTGCTTCTGTTATTACCTTTAACTAGTTGCCAGATAAATTGTAATGCCAGCTTTATAACATCTTTTCTGCCATTGTCTTAAACTATTTAACTTCTTTATTATGGCTTAAGTTTCTTATATGTTTATCTTAGCTCCCCAATAGAGTAGAAGATACTTTAGGGATAGGAACATAGTTTATACATCACTCTATTCCTCCTAATTTCTTAAGTACAGTCACCTAGGAAGTATTTATTAATCTGATTCAACCAGTTCATGTGGCACAATAAGACTTTTGTACATTATACCCTGTTCTTATGGTCTCAAATAGTATTGGGTTTTGGACCATTATTTCTTACTATGAACTCATAATGAGCCCAGAACCCACTTTTCCCTCCCAGTTTCTGTCTGTCCCTTTATCTTCTAATTAAAAAAAAAATGAAATGCTTCAAAAATGTGCATGTCATCCCTGTGCAGGTACCATGCTAATCTTCTCTGTATCATTCTAATTTTAGTATATGTGTGCCCTTTCAATTCTGACTCCCTAGTTCAAGGGATTCTCCTGCCTCAGCCTCCTGAGTAGCTGGGATTACAGGTATGCACCACCATGCCCAGCTAATTTTTGTATTTTTAGTAGAAATGGGGTTTCACCATGTTGGGCAGGATGGTCTCGATCTCCTGACCTTGTGATCCACCTGCCTTGGTCTCCCAAAGTACTGAGATTACAGGCATGAGCTGCCACGCCTGGCCACCTTTTCAATTTTTTAAACAAGAACTTTTCTATGCCTTTACTTAAATGTTAATGTAATTAAATTTTTATTTATTGTTCCTCTTGTTAGTTTTAGCTTTATTATCACATATATTTTGTAAATATCTTTATCCAAGTAATTAATAAAATATTGTTTGCTATATTCATTTTCCATTGCTGCGTAATGAATTACTACAAACTTAGTTGGTCAGAACAACAAACATTTATTATCTTGTAGTTTCCATGGGTCAGGAGTCTGTCATGGCTCAACTTGATCCTCTGCTCAGGGTCTCACAGGCTGCAGTCAAGGTGTTGGCAGGGCCTGTGGTCTCAGCTCAGAGTTCTCTTCCAAGCTCATGTGATTGTTGGCAGAATTTAGTTTTTTGTGGTTGTGGGATTGAGGCCCTCAGATACTAGGGGCTGCCTGCAATTCCCTGCCACGTTGTCTTTCCATAGGCAGTTCATATAACAGCACCTTGTTTTTTCAAGGCCACTGAGGGATAAAGTCTCAGTTTGTCTCTCACGATGCCAAGAAGGAATCAGTAATATAAACATACATACCTAGTCATGGGAGTGGCTTCCCGTTACCCTTACCATATTCTGTTGGTTAGAATCTAGTCACAGGTCCCAACCATACTCAAGGAAAGGGGATTAAACAAGGAGATGAACACCAGGAGGTGGGCATCATTGGGGGTCACCTTATGGTCTGTCTGCTATTTTTGGCTTAGCTCTGAATTAGGCTAATTGAAGACTTTCTAACTTACTGTTATCCATCAATGAACACTCACTGGGTAAGGCTGCTCTAACAGCTGTGACTCTAACTTTACTGTCATCTAGGAAATGTTTTTTTGTTTTTTTTTTTTTTTTCATCTGCTTGCAAAGATATAATGAGAGATGATGTTCAGTAATTTGCCTGAAGTCATTCATTGTGTGGGGTCTTCAACTGAGACAGAGTGCTGGAGTGGGAGCAAAGTTGAGATGATTTGAATTTGGATGCCTATCAGGTATCCACATAGAGATATTCACTTCTCCTGGGTCTGGGGTATAGAGAGGGTCTGGGCTTGTGTAGAGATTTGGGGTCCTTTATGTATAGATGGTATATGAAGCCTAGGATATGAGTATACTTTGAGAGGGGAAAGGTGCCAAGAGTAGAATTCTGGGGGAAATCCAGGTACTCTGAGGGATTTCCCTTACCTTCTTATATAACAACCCACACCAAAAGGAAACAAGTTATCCAGCCTCAGAGGAAAAGTTACATTATTTTTCCTACTTCTGCTTCAGTTCCATCTCTGTCTGTTTATTGTAGATACTACTTATTCAAGTATACATCCTTTCTTCTGGTTTCTTCTTCTCTTCCTTTCCACTGGACCCATTTGCTATCATCCATAAACATGTTCTGGTCTTTCTTTGCTGTGTCTTCTAGCTACCAATACCTATCTAGTTAGCCACTTAATCCTTCTGGGCCTCAATTTCCTTAAAGATTGAGGGACATGATGTAGGGAGGAGGTTATGATTTTTAAGAAGCGTCTTTCAGATCTAAATTCTTTTCTGCCATCTTATTTCTCTACCTTTTCCCGTTTTGGGTTGTGTTGACTGTTCATTTCCTTTTTGAAACTTCCCTCCCTTGGCTACAGAGTTGTACTCCTCTAGTTCCTTTTCTGCCAGCCTCTGCCACTGCTTCTCCATTGCTTTTGTTTCTTTCTGCCTCCTAATTATGTCCATATTCAGGGGTGTTAAGTTCTTTGCCTATTCTCTCTTTATATTCACTGCCTCAGATATTTCATCTACATTCCTAACTTTACCTTTTCTTAATCATAGAAGTAACACACAATTACATGTTCCTATTAAAAAATAATATAGAAGCATCTAGAGTAAAAAGTGAAAATGCCCCTTCAATCTCCTCCTTGGAGGTAACCACCATTATCGGGTTGGTATTCTTTCTTCAGGTGTTGAGTCTTAAGTCTATAAAGGTAGCTCTAAACTCTAGTTTTCATCTATAGCTGCAATCAGGATAACCTTACTTGGATGCTCCACTATCAGCATATAAAATCAGCTGGCTGAATCACTTTGGGCACGTGGTTGATGGTTCTTTTTTTTTGTTTGTTTTGCTTTTTTTATTTTGTGGTTCTTCCATGTCTTATATTTGTTTATTTTTGTGTCTCCATAACATTAGACAGTAGACATTCATTACATGTTTGGTTGATTCTGTTATTTTGCGGCTGATAAGCTCTCATTAGTACTCCTTCCCAATTTGTTTATATGCATAGACCCAAGGAAATAGAATAACCCTCTGTCAGTACTTTAGATGAAAAAGTGGGTGGCTGAGTATGGGGACTAATCATTGGGAACTAGAACACATGAGCAGTTCAGTGGGTAACAGGAAGTATGGGGACTTGATAGAGGAAAATGGGGTGGTAGATGGGTAGTATATTGAAAACTTTGGTCAGTAAATTAAAGCCAGGGTACTAACATTAAATATTAATGGGTTCTAAAATATAAATATCTTAATCTAAAATTAGCTACCAAAATCACCATTATGTAAAAACACTGTTTTGGCTCTGAAAAAGATACATGGATAATCTCTGTAGTGTAATGGGTCATTTTGCAAAAGTATATTCTACTATATGTGTATTAAATGCAAATTAATTGGAAAGATTGCCAATGAGAGTATATCATTGCATGTTGTATTAATGAGGCTGTGTCACATAAGCAGTTACACATTGAAAATTGCCAGTCTCTGTAAAAGCTTAATTCCAAAGAAATTTAGGGTAATCATGGAGAGGATCCATAGTAGTGGTTCTCAACCAGGGGCAATTTTACCCCCTAGGGACATTTAGCAATGTCTGGAGACATTTTTGTTTGTCACGATTGTGGGGAGGCGTTACTGGCTTCCAGTGGTAACAGGCCAGGGAAACTGATAAACATCCTACAATGCACAGGCCAATCACCTACCACAAAGAATTATCTGACCCAAGATGTCAGTAATGCTGAAGTTGAGAAACCTTGATGCAGGGAATTTGGGGTAGGGCAGGAGATCCATGGAGGTGATCATTGATGCCTCTTTGTATTAATGCTGATGTCCTGTAATTCTTAACCTTGCTACCTAGTTGAAAGCTAGAGGATATGACAATTGTTTGGCTTTCAGTAACAGCATACATATCAGATAGATGGACCATTTATTTGCTTTTCTAGGTATTCTAGTTATTTGAATATTGAAGTAAATTATCCCTAGACTTTGTTAATGCTGATTTTTTCAAGAGGAACTTACCGACAGAACATTTAAAGAGCGACAAACAAGAATGCTGAGACTTGATAAAATTTTATGTTGAGTTATTGCATGTTAGTGCTTAGTTCTAAATACTGTATGTGAATGTGTCTTAAACTGAGATATAGCTCAGAAGTGTCAATGGGTTGCCTAAGGTGATGTAGTGATTTATTCATAGACCCAAGGCCAGAAATCAGATTCCTTGATTCCCAGGCCATTATTCCTTCTATTGCATCTGTATAACATCTTTTCTGCTTTGAATCTCCTGATAATCATAATCAAGTATGTCAAAGATTGGACGATCTTAGGTGCTGGATATTTTACACATTTATGCAAGAATATTCAATATTACCAGTTATCTTAAAAAAGCAACAAAATAACCCAAAATAATGCTGAGTAAAACACAAGAAGTTATGTTACTTTTTCACTTAGTAACATGGATGAAATATTACAGCAAATGGGGACAGAGCTTAAAGGAAGTGGTAGGGTGAAAGGACCGTTAGTATAACACAGCTGAATGGCTTTTCTCTAAGCTACCATTTTGAAGAATGTTACTGTTTGGACTGACTCCAAAACTCCATCTGGCTAGCACTTTGGAATTTTAAATGGATAAAAAATATGATTTTCCATTGCTCCCAGCTGCCCTGCATGGTTTAATAGACAACTATGTAAAAGACAGGGAATAGAACCAGCATTTGATTTGCTTTATAAAATTGGGAAATACATTTGGTTTTTTAGCTCAAGGTTTTTCATAAGTGGATGTTATGGTAGAGGATTATGGTAGTTAATATTTATTGAATCCTTACAATTTACCAGGTGCTAAGCCCTTTCCACATACTATATTATTAAACCTCAATATAGTTCTATAAGGTAAATACTGTTATTACCACCCTTTCAAAGTTGAGGAACTGAGGCAAAGAGAAATTAAGTAACTAGCTTTCACAGCTAATGAGTAGTTCCTGGTATGAATTGAGATATACTGTAAGTGTAAAATACACACCAGATTTCAAAGACGGTGTGATAAAAAATGTAAAATATCTCCACAATGTTCTATATAGATTACATGTTATAATGATAATACTTTGCTTTTGTTTTTTTAAATTTATTTTTAATTTTTGTGGGTACATAGTAGGTGTATATATTTATGGGGTACATGAAATGTTTTGATACAGGCATGTAATGCATAATAATCACATCATGGAGAACGGGGTATCTGTCCCTTCAAGCATTTATCCTTTGTGTTACAAACAACCCAATTATACTTTTAGTTATTTAAAAATGTACAGTTAAATTATTATTGTTACCCTATTGTGCTATCAAATAGTAGGTCTTATTCATTCTATTTTTGGTACCCATACCCATTAACCAACCCTACCTCCCCCATAGTCCTCCACTACCCTTCCCAGCCTCTGGTAACCATCCTTCTACTCTCCATGTTCATTGAAATAATATTTTGGATATATTGCATCAAATAAAACAGAATATTAAAGTTAATTTTACCCATTTCTTTGTGGTTTTCTTAAGGTGGCATCCAGAAAATTTTAAATTACATATGTGGCTCACATTTTTATATTTTTGTTAGGCAGCACTGTTCTGGAGACTTTCATCTAGCTCCTGGAAGAGGGTGATAACTCATCCTTATATCATGCACATGAGATTAAAAGCTGAAGAAGCCAAAAAATTAAATACATTGGACTAGAGTTTGCTGCTGTAGCCGTTAAGTTTCTGAGGTGACATTAGGCCTGTTCGCTAATGTTTGCATTATTAAGGGATAAGGAACAAGGGAGCTTTTAAACTTAGGTATGTTCTAGAGTTTTAGTTCATACACACCTATTGAATAACTGTGTAAGGTACTGTGTCAATACTGTGGCTCATATAAAAATCAGTGACTTAGAGCTTGCCATCAAGGAGCTTATAATCTGGTAAAAGAACATTTACACACGCAACTATACATAATATCATATATAGTGGAGTGGTAGAAACAAAGGGCTTAGAATCTTTAAGAGAACAAGAGTTTATTTGCAGCTATGATGAGGAGGGAAGGTTTAGGAAGGAGGTGACATCTGAGCTGGTTGGAGAAAGATGGGTAGGATTTTAGTAGAGGTCCCCTCTATACTCAGAGGAACGTGCAGAACTAGGTGACAGGTCACTGAGCTGACATGCTTTTCTCTTCACCAAATGGAAACTCTGTGCAGTACAAAATGGAGAGAGGTCAGATACCTTGACATGTGGGTTTTTTAAGGGCCCGTTTGTGTTGATATGCCTTCCTCATCAGACCCCTGTCTTGCGTATGCATAGAAACTTCCAATCATAGGAATACACTGCTTATCTAAGTTTTGGTTTCTGACATCCTGGATCAGCCAGGCAGCAAGTGATGAAACATATAGCTCATGCCTGTGCATGTGTTTCTAGTTATGCATAGATTAATGGGCAGGCAGATAAATCGTTTTTAAACTATAGTTAAAATGGCCCCACCTTGAATTTTAGATTTAACTTGAATTTCTCTTGTCTAATCTCTCGGGCAAATAACTGTAGCTCCTACCATGGGGAAGAATAAAGAAAGGGACAGAAAGAGTCTGGGAATGTTGCTCTAACAGAAGTTTCTCTACCTTGAAGTGGGAAAAGTGGGAAAAAAAATACTACTCTCTTCACTCCACCAATACCACTATGTTCAAGTCGGCCTTTCCTTCCAGCTACCAATTGTATATCAAATGGATTGGTTTGGTTGTGTATGGAGGTCATTTGGCATTACCAAAAAAATTGGGAAATAAAAGAATATCATTTTCAAGATAAAACCTGGAAAGAAAAGAACCTATACCCTTAAGTAGAAGGGACTCTTCAGTCTATATTTGCAGATGGGCTGACTTTGTCTTCCAGGTGGGGTTTTCTTTTTTTTTTTTTCAGTTGTTTGTTTTATGCTAATAGAGTTTTGTCCCATTAACATAGAATATGCTTTAGTGACTCCTTCTTGCTCTCCAGAGGACACTTGTAGAGTTAATTGGCTTTTCCTTTTATAGAATTCTAAAATGTTAAAGCTACAAATGAATACTCTTGTAGAATGTTACAGTAGCTGAGTCCCTTAGTCAAAAATGGTAATGTATTTCTTCTCTTTAAAAAATTAAAAATAAGTGTAATGTGTTATTGTTATAACCAGTTTTAAATATTAGAAAATATAAATAAGAAACAAAAAATTTCAACACCCCAGATTTAAAAAGAGAAAGAACCATTAACACCCATGCATATAGACTTCTAGATTGTGTATGTGTAACTGTTTTTTTTTTTTTTTTGAGATGGAGTTTCACTCTTGTTGCCCAGGCTGGAGTGCAGTGGTGCAATCTCGGCTCACCACAACCTCCACCTCCCAGGTTCTAGCAATTCTCCTGCTTCAGCCTCCCGAGTAGCTGGGATTACAGGCGTGTGCCACCATGCCCAGCTAATTTTGTGTTTTTAGTAGAGATGGGGTTTCTCCATGTACCAACAGGCTGGTCCCGAACTCCTGACCTCAGGTGATCTGCCTCCATCAGCCTCCCAAAGTGTTGGGATTACAGATGTGAGCCACTGTGCCCGACCATGTGTGTGTGTAACTTTAATAAAAGATGGATTACATCATTTTGTAAAGTATCTTTTTCATCTTAACATTGTAGATATGTTTCTATATTGTCACCTCTTCGTCTACAGTAACATGTTTATGATTTTGTTTTGTTTTGTTTGAGACATGGTCTCACTCTTCGTCCAGGCTAGAGTGTAGTGGTGTGATCATAGCTCATTGCAGCCTTGACCACCTGGGCTCAGGCCATCCTCCTACTTCAGACTCCCAAGTAGCTGGGACCATAGATGCAGGCCACCATGGCCAGCTAATGTTTTAATTATTTGTAGATATGATTTCTCAGTGTGTTGCCCAGGCTGGTCTTGAACTCCAGAACTTAAGCCACCTTCCCGCCTTGGCCTCCCAAAGCATTGGGGATATAGGTGTGAGCCACTGCGCCCAGCCTACAATAACACTTGACTACTCCATTTTATTGATGTACCACAAGTTTTAATTAATCCACTGTTATTGGATATTTAAGTTGTTTACAGTGTTCCCTGTCATTACCTGTGCTGCAGTGAACATCCTCATACTTAAATCTTTCTGTATATACTTAATGCTTCTTTAGTATAAAATCTAAAAGGAAGAATTGGATGGATAGGAAGGTAAAGATTGATCAATGTATAGCAGTCGCCAACTGAACTCTTGCCAATTCTGTGTATTCTCATTTGGAAAATGCTTGTCAATTTGGTAAGTCAAAAAGGGCTTTTTGTTGTAATGTATTCCTTTAATTACGACAATGTTGGACTTTTTTCATATGCTTATATTATTGACAGTTCTTTATTGCGTAGTCACTTTTTAATTTATAAGTTATTTTTAAGGATCATAATTCTCATAATTTGCACAGATTTCCTCTCAGTTTTGATATTTGCTTTGTAATTGACTTATTTTTAATGTCTATGAGTTTTCCACTCTTATGTAGTCAAATGTATCAGCCTTTTCCTCTATGGTTTGTTCTTTACCCATGTCGCACCACAGAGCAAGGAATTCTAAGGGCCAAGGTGATGTGCTCACCCATAACTCCTGCTTGTTTCTTCTAGACCAAGCTTGTGCAACCCGCGGTCCTAGGGCCACATGCAGCCCAATACAGCTTTGAATGTGGCCCAACACAAATTCATAAACCTTCTTAAAACATTATGAGATTTTAAGTTGGTTTTTTTTTTTTTTTGGCTCATCAGCTATGGCTAGTGTATTTTATGTCTAGCCCAAGACAATTCTTCTTCCAGTGTGGCCCAGGGAAGCAAAAGATTGGACACCCCTGTTCTAGACCATACTAGGTACTTGGAAGCTGAGGAATCTCTATTGAATATTCTTCCAGGGCTTGTGAGGGCCTCTGCCCTGGGTCTGTCCTCTCAAGAAGAGACTGTGTCATACGTGTGAGTTCTTCTAGGTCCAAGGGGTGCTTGTTTGGTGGTAGAAATGTATGGATGGAGCTTGGCTGTGTGGACTGAGTGGTCTACTGTGGTCAAGGCTCCTAGCTGTTTAAAAAGGAGTGGGGTAGTGGATAGAAGGAAGGAGAATTAAGAGCCTATATTTATATTCTTGCCCCTGGCCTTGTAAATATTAGGGATGGACCTATTTCTCATAGTCATAGTTACAATTTTAGTTACAGTTAAAGATTGACTCTTTGTGGCATTTCCTTTGGGATGAGAGCAAAAAATGAACTTTTCCCCCTAATGCCACCCTTCTTCTTTTGTAGATGGGGAAACTGAGCCTTAGGCTATAATTGATCCTGAGCCACTGGGCTGGTTAGTGGCAGAGCTGTTTCTTATGACTGATAGACTAGTGCTCATTTTTTTTTTTTTTTGAGGCAGCTAGGTGGGTTTAACTCTGGGATCTGTTACTGACTTGCCTTTCATGTGTTACGCAGGACAGGTCACTTAACCTCTCAGAGTCTCTAATTAAGTAAAAAAGAGAATCCTACCCACCACCCATCCCTGTGCCACCACCATTCCACCCAACTAGCTGCATTTTCCAGGTTACGCCCCTTGTAGGCAGTGTCAACCTCAGCCTCATGCCTTGTCTTGTGGACTGACTGTTGCCTCTGTTTCTAAAACAGTCAAAATTCTATGGCCCTTAGTTGTAACCTGTACCCCTTAAGCTCCAACTAGAACCCTGAGTATGGGAATACACATATCTGTAGACACCCAACAAAGTATTTGTGTTTTACAGAGTTGGCATTTTTTTTTTTTTTTGCAGCTTCTGGTTAGCTGTTTAGATAATCACCCCCAAGCCCATGACTCCCCCATGAGGTACCATAAGCATGGCCACTGTTAAAAGTCTGAGTTAATTTGACTGCTTTTGAATACTTGTTGTTTATTATAATGACCTTAGTGTGTTTTCCACTGTTCAATTTATTTTTCTGACATTCATCTAGATTTGACTCAGTATTTTATATTCTGTCTTTACTTTTAATGATGTACTTACTGTGTACTCCAAAGACAGTTTAACCTAGCAACTATTAAATTGACTTTCAACATGGCAGTTTTCTTTCTTTTTTTAATCTTTAATGAAGGAAAACCCTACTGCTTTATTTCCCCAGAGGTAGAAAGCTCAATTTATGTTGTTTGAGCTGGGAGAACTTGTTAATTAAAACTGTCAAACTGTTGTGAATTTTGCTATTTTAATATATGTTACATCAGTTGATGGGGCAAGGGGTTGGAATAGTAAATAGTACACAGATATTTTTGTGATTTGGTTATGATGAGACTGATCTTCTAATGGATCTTCAAATTGGCAAATTCTGGGAAAGTCAAAAACCAATCCCAATGTGTATAGAACTGTACCACTATTCCAAAGGCCTGTTTTAATTCTTTGAGCCTGATGCTCTTGCCTTCACTCTAAACAATCTGCTTTAGGACCTTAGAGCTAATATTAGCCTTAGACTGGAGCCATGCCACTTCCAGAAGGGTTCCACACTGGGTTTTGAATCCAAAGAGACTGAATCTTCCAAGATTCCTAAAATCCTATTGTCTTACCTTTGATCTAGTGCAGCCTCTGACTAAGGCTGGCATGCCACTTACCCTGCAGTGGCCTTAGCAGGTAGTTGTTCCAGCTACCCTACAAGCAGTGACTCTGGAGTGGGTCTGCTTGGATTTGAATTCTAGCTCTGACACTTGACTAGCTGTGGTTATAGCCACATTCTACTCCTCTGTGCTTTAGTTTTCTCATCTGTAAAATGGGGATAATAGTATCTGCCTGACAGGACTGTTGGGATGATTAAACAGCTAATCGATGTATAGTACTAATGTCTACTAGCCTATCATTGTTGCTTTTGCGATTGTGATTCTGTTGTCATGGAGATTGGAATGCTTGAAAATCCTTCCTTATATTGAGCTGAAACCTGTCTCTGTTATCTCTAATGACTGTGGCTGCACAGAAAAAAGTATAACTTTTTCCCCACTTGCTAGACTTTCAGATATGGGAGAGTTTAGGACACAAGTATGAAACACATTGTAAGCTGTAAAGTGATACGTTATCTGCCACAAGGTATTTAGTATTATCATTAGATTATAGCCTACATTATAATTATTATCTCACTTGTCCTTTCTATCTGCCACATCTTATCTTTTTCAGATTACATACCTTGCATTCCTTCTAGTGTTCTTTATGTAACACTATTTCCAGATATTTAACCATCTTCATTGCCTTATTTGGGATACACTCAAGTTCATTCATGTCTCCATTAAAATGTGGCACTCAGGAATTGACTTGGTCCTTTATAAGAAATTGAACTAGTGCAGAGTACAACAATTAATATAATCTTTACTTCTTCCCTCTCTTAAAAAATACATACCTTGTGGCTGGACGTGGTGGCTCATGCCAATAATCCAGCACTTTGGGAGGCCAAGGCAGGCGGATCACTTGAGTTCAGGAGTTCGAGACTAGCCTGGATAACATGGTGAAACCCCGTCTCTACTAAAAATGCAAAAAATTAGCTGGGTGTAGTGGTGCGCGCCTGTAATCTCAGCTACTCGAAAGGCTGAGGCATGAGAATTGCTTGAACCTGGGAGGTGGAGGCTGCAGTGAGCCAAGATCATGCCACTGCACTCCAGCCTGGGCAACAGGGTGAGACCCTGTCTCTATAAAAGAAAAAAAAGAAAAAAAAAATACATACCTTGTTAATGAAGTAGAATATTCTGTCGGTTTGAGGGAATATTATCCTGTTGACTGAGAAGCTTTTCTAGATGAAGTCCCATTAAACCTTTTTAACCATTTTAAAATTTGCATTCACTTATTTTTTCACTGGATATTTTTTGAGTCTTCTTTGTGCCAGGCACTGTGTTGCATGCTGGGGGTACAATGGTGAGTTCTACCTTTATCTCCATTACCTTTCAGTTCCTAGCCTTGCCTGTTGATATTTTTGGATTTTAGTTCTGTTTGAAACAGATTAGCTGTTTCTCCATGTTTTATATCATTCATGAGTTTTATGATCATGCTTCCACTGTCTTTTCTAACTTGGGTTAAAAGTGGTATTTCAGTATTGCCAGATACAGAGCCCTGAAGCATGCAACTTGATCTCCTTTTGTGAGGTTGACATTGATCCATTAATTGGTATTCTTTAAAAACTCATTTTACTTAAAAACAATTATTGATTCAGATAATTATGGTTACTGCAAACAAATATACATGGAAGTCCCATGTACCCTTCCTCCAGATTTCTGCAGTGATAGCATGCTGCATGACTATAGTACAATATCGAAACTAAGAAATTGACATTGATAAAATCCACAGGGCTTATTGATAGAGAGGTGGAGACGGAGAGAGAGAGAAAGTGAATGGAGGGAGGAAGGGAGAGAGAAACAAGAGAGACTCCATGCAGATTTATTACATATACCTTTGTGTATTCATCCCCACTATGATCAAGAGACTTAACTTTACTATCACTACAAGACTTCCTTGTGCTATCCCTTTACATAGCCACATCCGTTTTTCTTCCTCATCCCTAATCCCTGGCAACAACTAATCTGTTCTCTATTTCTATAATTCTGTTATTTCACAAATGTCACATAAATGGAATCATGCAGTATATATCCTTTTGAGATTAGGTTTTTTTTCAGTCAGCATAATTTATTTGAGATTCATCCCAGTTGTTTCATTTAGCAATAGTTTGTTCCAGTAGCATTCTTGTTGAGTAAGGTTATTTAATTAATCATAAATCAACCTGCTTGTTCAAGACATACCTGTCTCATATGAACATATTCTATAGGGAAAAAAATGTCTTCAGTGACTTACTGAAACTCAAAAACACTTCATACCATTACCTCAATCTGTGATTCTCATCACCTGATCATTGTTCATAGCCATCTGTTTACTACTTCATTATAAACTGATTTTTTCCACATTAAGATTAGTAATCTTTGTTTTCTGAGCTGTTTCAGAAATGTCCTAGCTTTTTAGTTTTACAAGTAACAGCCCAATTTTTCTAGTCTGCTATGATTTTTTTCAGAGATTACCAGCAGTGGCCTCTCAATCAGGAATGTAGGTTATCTCAATACTACAGGATATACTTTATCTGGGCCCACAGGTCCAAGTTCATTTGAAACTGCTTGCTACTCTCACTATCTCTGCATCAGCTGGACTGTGATGAACTCTTATTCACATTTGTGTTACTGTTTCCAGTTTGAAAAATTATTCTTATCATTTAAGATGAAATAGAAATAGGAACTGAGTCATTCTACTTGCTTGCTCACTTGCTCTGTCACCTGTTCACATATATCTTCTACTTACGGTACGTGATCTTACTTTGAAAAATCTTGCACCTGCTATAGCTACATTAGTTCCTGTAGCCTAAAAGCATGTTTTCTGTGTAGCTTATGTTGTGTTCTTTAGTCACTTCTCCTTTTTTTTCCTTCTTCAAGATCATGGAAGATTGATAATATTATGAGACCTATTCTCCCAAATATTTTATTCCTCTTACACATTAGTCCACTTAAGGGTCACTGTGGTCTCTTGCAGAAATTCCTGTTCTCAGTATCTGGGGAATACCTTCATTCCCTGTTGTTTTTATTTGTTTGTTTGTTTGTGGTCATTAGCCAACAATACTTAAAATGACATGGCTATATTTCCTAAAGTTTCTTTCACTTCTGCTTTTACCAATCAGTTCTTCTTTCTTGGTCAAACTTAGTTACAAAGTTTGTAGTTCCTCTCATTGCTTCTTCAGGATCCTAAAGGATGGAATTTTCCTTTTATAAATTTAATAAAGACCTTCCCCTTTCATAAGCATGTTATTTCCTGGCTGACATTCCCTTCTCAGATCTCCTGTGCCCCACAGAACTCTTGTTCCTTGGTCAAGCATGTCTGTATATTCGCAGCCATTTTCTTTTCTGGAACTCTTTCGCTTAATGACACTTTTCTCTACAACCATCTTAAATGGAGCCTGCTCATTTGCCGATCATTCCTCAATGTCAAGTTAGCTTCTGGTGCCAGAATGTTGCTCAACAACTTTCCTTTCCCCTTATTCTTTGAGGTGCATGCTATCAGTTATTATGTCTATTCTTTTCATTGGCACAGACCAATCTCTAGGTTACTTGCTCTCATTCTATGAGGCCTCTGGAACCTAGCTTAGTCTTCTATGCCCCTCTGACTCCTTGCACCATCTCAGACCATGCCAATGGCCTCCCTGATGCATCATCAGATGTCCCAGCATGATACTTCCTTGACCTATGATAATATGACCGCCATTTTCACTCAGCTTCAGCAACCTCTTTATATGGGGATACTGATTAATCATGTCACCATCTGGAACTGTTCTACTTCTGATACTTCAAACTTTGAAATTGTTTTTTGACTAAAACCTCCAGCTTTTCACATCTCCTATTCCCTGACTCTCACAGAACGTCTTTGACATCATCAGCGCGTCTAGTTCCTTCCCCTTTCTCCCAGGAAGACTTCCAGCCTTCTCCTGCTTCTATGTTCTTTCCCATCCAGCAACCATTTCCCACCCCCACTTGACCCTGCCAACCATTTGATATTAATTCTCACAGTATTCTCAATTCCCTCATGTCCCTCTTGTTCCACTGCACCTGCCCTGCCAATCTCCAAACCTAGATGGACTTCAGCATCTGTTTTTTTCTGACCCGTTCCCAGGCTGCTGAGTAAGTAGTAGGGAAAATTGCCTCACCATGCTGATTATATCCATGGCCAAACTGTGATTTCTAACCACAGCTGGATCCTCAACGGCTGTTCACTAATCCTTTTTTACACATTCCTAGTTGGTTTCTTTTCCAATTTCCCACAGCAACTGTTCCATTTTCTTACCACATCCCTCAGGCCTCCTAACTTAGTCCTCTCTATCCCCAGCTTCCCCTCAGCAGGTAATCTAGTTATACAGATTACCTGCTGAGGGGAGCTGGAGAAAAGAGAGAGTCCATTTGTCACAAACTGTCTCTTTCCCCCAAACATTTATTTCCATGGCTACTTTTATTTTCATTCTTTTAATATCATCTTTTCCAAAGCTAACCTCATTTTCCTTTTTACCTATCCCCTGATACATCCTTTAAGATATTCTGTTCCATTAATCATGTATATTCTCTCTCTCTCTCTCTCTCTCTCTCTCTCGTATCTTTAGGGTTTTTCTCAAAGAGCTTTTTCTTCTGCCTGCAGACATATCCAAGAATCCCCCTTTCATTTCCTCTCCCAAAATCTTCTTTTTAATCCTACAACCCCCACAGGCTAATGGGATATCTTTTTCTTTCCCTTTATTTCAAAGTATGTTAAAAGAGCCATCTATACTTCCTTATCTTTCAGTCTTCGGCTCATGAAATCTGGCTTCTGTACCCTTCCCTCTACTAAAAACTGACCTCTCACAGGTCAGCATGACTTCCAAATTCAGATTAGGTGGATTATGTGTCCCAAGACACAAAAAACAGAGGAGGGAAGATGTGTGTATGCATGCATACCAGGTTGCCCAGACCTGTTGAGATGAAAAAAGAAGTATGAAGCAGGAGGAACAGAATTCGTTACTACATCTTTTTTCTATTCCAGAGTAGTTCATAGTGTGATCCAGTAACACATTACTTCTTTCTCTTTGCTTTTGTTATTGACAAATGTTTTTACCTTCTGGTTTGTTAAATTCTGTAAGGAAGTGCTACCTTTTCACTACAGATGATGATGATGATGATGATGATGATGGTGCTCACCTACTGTGTGACGTACACTGTGATAGATATTTTAATACATTCTAAACTTTAATCTTCGTTAACAGCTCAGTGAAGTAAGTATTCCAATACCCAGTTGACCCATGGGCCACTTAAGGTTCAGAGAGGGCAAATGTCTTGACCAAGATCACATGACAAGTAAGAGGCAAAAAAGAGAGTTGAACCTTGGTCAGTGTGGCTTGAAAACACCTTCCTTAACCATTACATTATTGCCTTCTATGATCGAGTACCAGATGCCATCTCACCAGCTCTTGATGATCATAACTGTGAGATTAGTTTTGCTTTTCGCTGTTTCAAGCACCCTAATAACTTTGTTACCAGTACTCTTAAATCAGTATGTAGACTCCTCTAGCCCTAGGTAAGATTTCTAGCTTTTTTGCCCTGTTTTCTCTTGAGGAGCAGTGAATATCCCTTCCAGTATGGTTTTTCTTTGTCACAGTTGGTGGTATTTTTTCCTTCTCTTAATATTTCCCTTTCAGTCCATATTTATCATGTTAGTGAATCTCCAGCAAAATCATTTCTTCCTGCTCTTTGTGAAATTTCCTCCATCCCTGGCCAGAAGTCCATCATTCTGAGATCTTAAGTGGTTCTCCAGAAAACTACATCCTGTTCTTTGACATCATCTAAGTAGCGAGATACTCATTTCCCATATTTTCTCTCCTAGTGAAAAGTCATGACCTTCAACAGGAAGAAGCAGTGAAAAGCTTCCTTGTGCCCTTTAAGTCTTCAGTTTTCTACCTAAGCTTTCAAAGTCAGTAGAGATACAGTACAGGTCCTCCTTGGTTATGTGATTTGTTCCCAGATCTAAACATTTGCAGGAATAAAAATAAACTGGAAGATGTGTAGCATCCATGTCTATTTTATTGAAAGAGTCGAAAAGGTCCGTGATGTAAGGATCCAACTGGGACTGAAAATAAAAAGGCATCTCCTGCTGTTAATGCGGCTGAAAAAATTGCAAGGTTAACAGAAAACACTGTTTCTCCCAACATCATGCAGCAACTGGAAAATGCCATGAAGACACCCTCTTTCAGTGACTACTGCTTTCTTATCAGTGATGCCTCCAAACCCACTTGGCTCTTCCCATGCGTTACTGGGGATTCCCATTTGCTGAGCTGCCCTTGCCCATAACAGCAGGGAATCCCTAGTTTATTCCTGCTTTTACTGTTCCTGCCTCAGAAATCATAACCAATCCAGAACTCATCCCTGCTTTTCTTAGGCCTTCCTCAGAATCCTTCACCAGGAACCCACAAGAAACTTTTTCCTCCCTCCTGTTGAACACATTCCATGATTCCTCTGGAGCGTTTTCCTTACGTAAGAGTGAACAGATCGGACTCTGTCAGACTACAGGCTTGTCCTTGGTGGTCTTTAGTTGATTAGGCTTTAAATGTCATTCTCACCTTGAGCTTCCCCCAAATGAAAATTTGACCTATTTAATTACAAGCTTGGCCCAGTCCCATATTTTCTGTCATGAAAATGATAGCCCCCACCCACTTCTTGGCTCAGTCCAGATATAGTGCTAATAACAGAATAATCTGGTGCCATCTTAGCCTAGGGGCTGTAGCATGAGCTAATGATCCAGTATTGGAATGATAATAGGGAATTGACATACCTGGGTCAGTCCTTTACATGGTGGTAAAAGGGGTACAGACTTAATGAGCAGCCAGTGACTCTAGAAGGAGCTGAGAGGTGAAGGAAGTGAGAGACATAAATTGGCTTGAAACATATTTTGAAGGAAGTGTTTGAGTTGAAGTAGGGTAGAGAGGTAAGAACAAGTGACTGGGCAGATTATGATGACTTGTGTAAAAGGATGGGTGTGAGAACGAACAAGTCACGTTGGAACAGTTGCCCTTCCTTTGAGACTGGAGAGGCGAAGAGCAAGAAATTGTACATTTGTTCATCTCTCTTTTCTGGGAAGTATATGGTTTGAGGGCCAGGGAGAAGCTGATTAGGATTTCAGGAGAGACTATTAAAACAGGTGGGCATCATAGTCATAGAAAACTAGTCTAGGAAAGAGGAAAAACAGACATATCTAGCAGTACGTGGGACAGGGTGGTAACCATTTATAACTTATAGCATGCTCTGTGCTGAAAAGCCCTAATCCGTATATAAGTACATATGTGTATATAAACCAGGCAGCTTCTTTTGAAGGTACTTGTTATCTGGAGAGAAGATGTCTTTAACTTCTGCTCACCTTGACTACTCAAAGTGAGAAGATATTTTCTCCTTCTTAATTCTGGCTTTACATTTGGAAAAAGGGAATTTGATTTTCCTCCTTAGAAGGCCATCTCAGGATAAATATTACAAATCAGTATTCCCTGCAAAAGAGGGACGACCAGTGAATTCTATGTCAGAATTATTCTGAAGACCTGTGCTGTTTTCTACTGAGGCCATTTAGGATATAGTAAGTATATGTTCCTCCTGTTTGTGGACCAGGTTTAAGTCTGTCTTTTTTTCTTGTTATCACTAAGGAGTGCTAAGGAATGCCTGCATTGCATCATCATTTTGACATAAACCAAAACTTTAATTCTGCTGCTTTTGAAGTACATTAGCACCTTTCTTATCTTGGGCAAATTCATTGAAGGTGGTTAACCAGTTAGGTGGTAATTCTGCCTCTTTATTTCCGATTTGGATGTAATGCATGTTGCATTTTAAAACTCTGACTACATAAATAACAATATTAAGTATGGTACATTTGCTTTGGCCTGGAATGATGTTTGTCCAACAGCCATTTATTGAGCACCAACAATGTGCCAGAAAATATCAAATGATGTTGAGAAAAATTGAACTTTTGTTCAAATAGGAGCAGTAAACTACTTCTAAGATATGTTCTTCAGAAATAGTTGTCACAGGAGGAGTAGTAAGAGATTACTTTCAGTAAAAAAAACTTCATTAACTCTATCCAATTGTAAGTAAAGTCACTGCACATTAGTGAAAAGTGTAGCTTGAAATAGATTTTTGTCAGTTACAGCTGTAATGAACAAGTAGCAATTTAATTATTTATATTTTACTTAAATAGGATGAACTGTGTGCCAGGCTTTATTCTAAGCACTTTACAAATATTAACTCATGTAGCTCATGCCTATGATCCCAGCACTGTGGGAGACTGAGGCGGGTGGATTGCTTGAGGTCAGGAGTTCGAGACCAGTCTGGCTAACATGGTGAAACCCCATCTCTACTAAAAATACAAAAAAATTAGCCAGGCGTGGTAGCATGCACCTGTAATCACAGCTACTCAGGAGGCTGAGGCAGGGGAATTGATTGAATCAGGGAGGTGGAGGTTGCAGTGAGCCTAGATCACACCACTGCACTCCAGCCTGGGTGACAGAGCAAGACTCCATCTCAAAAACAAAAAGAAAAACAAAACAAACAAATATTAACTCATAAATCCTCATAACCACCTTATGAGGCAGATACTATTTTCACCCCCATTGTATAGATGAAGAAACTGAGTCACAGAGATTTAATATCTTGCCCAGGGTTATATGGCTATTAAGTTGTCATGTTAGGATTTGAATGTAGACAGTCTGTTTCCATGTTCTGTGCAACGTATACTGAGCTGCAAATAGGTTCTTTCTAAGTGGCCCATAAGGTTAATTAAATGCATTTATCATGCCCCCTGAAGTCTTGTTTATGCTATTAATGTGTTTATCAAACTCCTCTATCTCTGTATAATGATCTTTTTCTACCTAGTTCTAATCAAAATTATGGCAAATTCTGAATTGTATTTATTTTTAATTTATCTTTATTTTTTAATATTATTTAAGCTAATTTTTCAGAGCACTTACTATGTACCAGATACTTCTCTCTGAAGCTCATTCTTTTCTGCCATCACACTTTTCAGTTCCACAAGCCTGCTCTTTTCCATTGTTCCTTCAACAGCAAACTCCTACAGACCGCACATGGGACACCTTGATTCTGCCTCAATCTGTTAGTGACCAAGTCTCTGAAGTTCAGGGGAAAACCTTTCTTGAACTATATCGTATGTACAATGACTGAAAACTGTGTCATATACAACAAAATATATGTGCTCCTAGGGCACCCAGCAGGATTGAAATAGGTCGGTCAACAGTTTTGTGTAGCTCATTGCATTTGGAAGGTGAACAGATGGGGTCACTTCAGCTTACTCCTCCTCAGCTTAAAATCAGGAGCATCAAAGAAACAAAGGGGCTGAAGCTGAGTCTGATGATTTGTGAGATTCTGTTCCACCTTGAGAAGATGTGATTTTTACCAATTTTTATCAGCTTTATTGAGCTATAATGATACACAGTATACCCAGATAGCTCTATGTAGGTTGTATTTCATTTATCTCAGTGATATTTTGTAGTTTCCAGTGTACATATAGGTCTTGAGTATCTTCTGTGAGACTTATCCCTAAGTATTTCATGGTTTTGATGCTATTTAAAATGGTATTTTTTATTTCAATTTTTGATTGTTGCTAGTATATAGAAATAGAATTTATTTTTTACATTATAACCTTATATTTTGCAATGTGCTAAACTCACTTATCAATTTTAGTAACTATGGTTTTTGTAGGTTCAATACATAGATGATTATGTTTCCTATTAATATGAGTTTTAGGTGCTCCTTTCCAATCCGGATGCTTTTATTTTTTTGTCTTGCCTAATTGCACTGGCTAGAATCTCTGATACAACGTTGAAAAGAAGTGGTGAGAACCTTGCCTTGTTCCTGATCTTAGAGGGAGAGCATCCAGTCTTTCATCTTCAAGAATGATATTTGCTGAAGGCTTTTTTTTTTTTTTTTTTTTTGATTTTCCCTTTATACGCTGGAGGAAGTTCCCTTCAATTCCTAGTTTACTGGGAGGTTTTTTTTTTTTAATTAGAAACAAATGTTAGATTTTCTCAAATGGTTTTTCTGTATCTATTGCAGTGATCATATGGTTTGTTAATAGTCTTCTAATATGGTGAATTACATTCGTTTTCCAATGTTAACCTTGCCTTCCTGAGATGAACCCCACTGGGTCTTGATTATAAGCTTTATATATTGTTGGATTTGCTAAAATTCTGTTAAGAATGTTTAGATGTATGTTTATTAGTGATATTGGTCTTCACTTTTCTTTTCTCACGGCATCTTTGCCTGCTTTCGGTATCAGAGTAATATTGGTCTCATAGAATGGGTAGAGAACAACTCTCTCACTAGAACTAGTATTATCTCTTCCTTCAGTGTTTGGTAGAATTCCCTAGTGAAGCCATCTGGACTTGGAGTTTTATTTAGGGGGATGTTTTTTTGACTACAGATTCAATTTTTTAATAGATGTAGTATATTCAAGATATCTACTTCTTTATTTCAGTCTACTTTGGTAGTTTGTGTGTTTCACAGAATTTGTCCATTTCGTCTATGTTTTAAAATTTGTGATAAAATTCTTCACAGTATTTTCTTACATGTTTAAAATTTGTAGAGTCTGTAGAGATGTCCCCTCTCATTCCTGATAGTGGTAACTTGTGTAGTCTCTGCTTTTAGTCTGTTCTGTCTTGTTAGGGGATGATAAATTTTACAGATCTTCTCAAAGGACTAGCTAAGCATTTCCTTAATTTTTCTCTTATTTTTATGTTTCCTTTTTAAATGTTTTCTATCATTGATTTTTATATCTTTGATCTTTAATATTTTCTTATTTTTTTCTTACTTCGGGTTTCCTTTGCTTTCCATCTCTAAGTTTCTTCAGGTTCAAACAGAGGCATTGATTTGAGACCTAACTTCCCTCCCTCCCTCCCTTCTTTCCTTCCTTCTTCTCTCTCTTTCCCTTCTTTTCTTTTATTTCTTTCTTCTTTTCTTTCTTTCGATGGAGTCTTGGTCTGTTGGCCAGGCTATAGTACACTGGCATGATCTTAGCTTACTGCAACCTCCACCTCCCGGGTTCAAGCAATTCTTGTCCTTCAGTCTCTCGAATACCTAGGATTACAGGTGCACAACATCTCGCCCAGCTAATTTTTGTACTTTTAGTAGAGATGGCGTTTTGCCATGTTGGCCAGGCTGGTCTCGAACTTCTGAACTCAGGTGATCTGTCTGCCTCAGCCTCCCAGAGTGCTGGGATTACAGGCATAAGCCCTTGCATCTAGCCTGAGACCTTACTTCTTTTCAGTAATGGTGTAAATTTCCCCTCAAGTACTGCTTAGGCAGCATCCTTATTTTTGATATGGTATGTTTTCATTTTCTTTCAGTGCAAAATAGTTTCTAATTTTCCTTTTGCTTACTTCTTTGATTCATGGGTCATGAAGAAGCCTGTTAATGGTTTCCAAACATTAGTGACTTTTGCAGCTATCTTTCTGTTATTGGTTTATTTAACTTCATTGCCAGCTGAGAACAGACTATGTATCGTTTGGGTTCTTTTAAATTTGTTCAGACTTGTTTTATGGGCCAGAATATGGTCTATATTAGTAAATTGTTCTGTGTGCACTTGAAAATAATGTGGCTTGTGCAGTTCTTGGGTAGTGTGTTCTAGAAATGTCAGTAGGGTCAAATTGTTAGTATTTTTTAAAGTCTTCTGTATCCTGATTTTCTTTTTGTTCGTTCTATCAGTTATTGAGAGAGTGGTGTTAAAATCTGTCTGTGATTGTGAACTTATCTATTTCTGCTTGTTGTTCTGTTTTTGCTTCATATATTTGAAGCTTGGTTGTTAGGTGCATACATGTTTAGGATCACTATGTACTTTTATGAATTGCTCCTTCTAATATCGTGAAATGATCTTTTTTATTCATGGTAATAATCTTTGGTCTAAAATCTTCTTTCTCCGGTGTTATAAAGACATTTCAGCTTTCTTTTGATTAGTGTTAGTGTGATATATCCTTTCCTAGATTTTTACTTTTAACCTATTTGTGTCATTATATTTAAATTAGGTGTTTTGTAGGCAACATGTAGTTAGTATGTTCTTGCTTTCTAAATCTACTCTATAGATTTCTTCCATTAATTGTATAAACATTTATACCATTTATACGTCAAAATAGCTTTATTTAGATATAATTTGCATACCATACAATTCACCCATTTAAGGTGTACAATTTAATGGTTTTTATCATAAAGTTGTGCAGCTATCACCACAATCTAATTTTAAAACATTTCCATCATCTTGAAACACTATACCCATTAGGAGTCAATGCCTATCCCCGTACCCACATCTGAGCACTCTACCACCAGTAATCTACTTCTTATCTCTGTGGATTTGCCTGTTCTGCAAATTTCTTATAAATGAAATCATACAGTATGTGGTCTCCACATAATTTTTTCAGAGCTTCATCTGTGTTGTAGCATGTAGCTATGTTAGAGCTGAATAATATTCCATTGTGTGGATATATGCTACATTTAAAAAATCCATTCACCAGTTGATGGATATCTGGGTTTGTTTCCACTTTTTGGCTATTATGAATAATGCTACTATGAACAGTGACACATATGTTTTTGGGTGGACATATATTTTCATTTCTTTTGGCTGTATACCTAAGACTGGAATTTCTGGGTCATATGATAACTCTGTGTTTAATATTTTTGAGGAACTGCCAAACTGCTTTCTAAAGCAGCTGCAGTATTTTACATTTCCAGCAGCAATGCATGAGGGTTCCAATTTCTCTGCATCCTTGCCAACACTTGTTATTGTCTGTCATGAGATATCTTTCCATTTATTTAGGTCTTTAATTTAACAGTGTTCTGGAGTTTTTAGAGTATAAATTTTGTACTTCTGCTAAATTTATTCCTAAATATTATATTATTTTGCTGGTATTATAAATGGAGTTGTTTTCTTAATATCATTTTAGATTATTCATTGCTAGTATATAAAAATGCATGGATTTTTTGGTATACTGACTTTGTATCCTCCAGCCTTGCTGAACTCATTTATTAGTTCTAGTAGTTTTTTAATGAGTTCTTTTGGATTATATATATATAGAGAGAATCATGTTGTATGTCTTTAGAAATAGTTTTACTTACTTTTCAATCTGGATGCCTTTTCTTTCTTTTTCCTAATTGCCCTGGCTGGAACAATACTGAATAGAAGGTGTGAGATTGCATACTTTGTCTTGTTCCTGATGTAGGTGGAAAGCATTCCGTTTTTCATCATTAATTATTACACTAGATCTGGGTTTTCCAGAGATGGTCTTTAATCAGTTTGAAGAGGTTCTCTTCTATTCCTATTTTATTTAACGATTTTAGCATGAAAGGATATTGCACCCTCTGCCCTGGGAGTGAACTGGGATGAGGGTGATCAGGACCTAGTGTCCTTGGCCTGCTGTGCCTGCAGTGGAGATTGGGGGGAGGAACTTCCATTCTCTTGGCTACCCATGGAGGAGCCTCTGTAACCAAGAGCTGGGGGAAGTGGTAAGGAAGTAGGTAGATGCTCAGATACCACCTGCTCTATGGTTCGTGCTAAGATTTAGTAGATTTTCTTGAATGTATATTTGCCATATGCCCTTAGGATAATTTCCAGAAACTTTAAATGATTGCTTTAAAAAATATTTTTTGCCAGTTAAATTGTTGCTTTACCAGGGAGAGAATCTGCCAAGTTCCTTACTCTTCCATTCTGCAACTCTCAGTCAACTATTAGGATTAATTTTTTAAAATGTATTTTGAAATAATTTCAAACTTACAAAAACATTTTCTCAAAAAAGTACAAAGAACACCATTACACCCTGTACTCAGATTTCAGATTCACCCATTGTTACCATTTCACCCTATTTGCTTTATCATATGCATTCTCTGATGTGTGTGTGTGTGTGTGTGTGTGTGTGTGTGTGTGTGTGTGTACATACATATTTCTGAGACACTTGGGGATAAAGGTACATACCTCATGGCCCTTTCACCCCAAATAGTTGAGTTTGTATTTATTAGGAATAGAGACATTCTCCTATACAATGATAGTACAATTATCAATTTCAGTAAATTTAACATTGATTATTTATCTCCTCTACCATAGAAATTCTAATCTTTAAATTATTTTTAGCATCCTTCCTCCTTCTGTTTTTGTGTAAGTTTTATATTGTATATAATGTTAGTGCAATGGTACACACATGGGAGTAAATGCTGAAATGTTTTTCTACTGACAGACATGTACAATAAAATAATTATGAAGCAACCAGTCCAGAAGTTGACAAAATGCTTTCATTGTATCAGCTCAGCTGATTCTGCCATCACCTTGTGACACAGGCAAGATTTATTTTCCCTACTCATATCACATATGAAGAAATACTAAGGAATTTACTAAAGATATAAACTTTTATTAACAAGTGTTAGATCTGGGCCTCAACCCCAGGATTTTTGACCCCAGAGTCTGTACTCTTTCCATACTAAATTACCTTGATGAGTAAGCTCTCAGCTGTCTACATGTGACTTTTCTACTTTATGAGTTTTAAGGCAACTTAAGATCATATAATAAAAACTGGGCTGAATGCTTCCAACATACAGAATTGAAGACATTGTGGTTCAGTGAAGTTAAGTGGCCATAATTCTTAAACCCTCCCTTAAGCACAGTAGGAAAAAGGAAACTTTACCGTCAGTTCTCTTCCTTCTCTCAAAATCAAACCCCCCATACATCCTCAGAAATGTTTGACTTCTCTGCTTAGCAACCTTTATATGGTGCTTTACTGATTAGAGTGCATTGTAATTCATTCTTTCATTTTAGAGCCACAATAACCTGGTGAAAACAAGACCCCAAGGTAATGCATATGCACTAAAGTTGGAGAAGCACTTCTCTAGAACACCTACTCTTCACTTCTACAAAAACCTGGCTCTCATTGTCCCCTCACCCATCTCTCTGGCAATGCTCATGAATTCTTGTCATGGCTAGTATCAGAGAGACTTTATCTACAGCCAGATGATTTCTCGGTGGTTAAAATCAGCAGTCTTCGGGGTGGAATATACAAGGTAGTAGAATATAGGAAGAAAATAATTAGAATTTTTTTTTTTGCCATTTCTCTGTTTTTTATTCTCTGTATCTTTCTTAACAGCTTTATTGAGATATAATTCACGTGTTATACAACTCACCCATTTAAAGTGTACAATTCAATGATCATAAGTATATAGATGGTCCCTGACCTATGATGGCTCAACTCACTGTTTTTTGACTTTATGATGGTGTGAAAGCAATAGCAATCAGTAGAAACAGTACTCTTCTTGCAATGCTGGCCGGTGGCAGCCAGCCGCAGCTCCTAGTCAGCCATGCATTTTTGACTTACAATACTGTCAGCTTACTATGGGTTTATTGGGACGTAACCCCATCATAAATTGAGGAGCATCTGATTCACACTAATTTCATAACATTTGTGTCTTACCAAAAATAAACTCCCTTCCCATCAGTAGTCACCCCCCCGCCCCACACACACAGCTTTGCCAACCATCAGTTTACTTTCTGTTTCTATAGATTTGACTATTTTGGATATTTCATATAAATGCAATCATATACCATGTGTTCTTTTGTGTCTCACTTCTTTCACTGAGCATAGTATCTTCAAGGTTCATCTATGTCATAGCATGTATCAGTACTTCATTCCTTTTTATTGCCTAATAATATCCCATTGTATGGATAGACTGCATTTTGTTTATCCATTCACCAGTTGATGGGCATTTGTGTTGTTTTCACTTTTTTGCTATTATTTTGTATGAATATTTGTGTATGAGTCTTTTGGTGGACATATGCTTTCATTTATCTTGGGTAGAACTATGTTCCTAGATTAGCATAAATGCCATGTGTTAAATTTTGAGAGAAAAACAATAGAAAAGTAAGTGTGGCTCTTGGAGGGGATGGAGTTAGTCACCTTCCATGTTGTTCCTCTCACTCTGTTCCATTTTATTGACTTTCCTATTTAACTCTTTACTGGTCTTTTTGCCTGTTTTCCTGCCTACTTACTCCTGCCAGGGATGATCTGGGGAAAGGAAACATTTATTGAGTAACATGGAAGTGCACATTTAACTCTGTAACAACCTTATGAGGCTGGTGTTATTAAACCGATTTAAAGATGAGGAAAATAAGATTCTGAGAGTGTAACTAACTTATTCAAAGTCACTCAGCAATTAAGAGGCAGAAGTGAGAGAAGCCCATTTCTACCTGATTCCAAAGCTCTTTCCATAGGCTGTCTCCTAGATGAAGTGCTTATTGAAGTTCAGAGGACATATCTTGCTTCTCACTTGAGACATCAAAGATGGATGTGTGAAGTAAGAAAACAGAGTGAAAAATAATGCCAAGATTTTGATGAGCCTATGGGAATGGGTTGTGCAAGAGGTGGAAGGATGGTAGATTACCATAATTGAGATACTGAATACAAAGGGAGAACCTGGTTTGGGGAAGAACAGGGTTGGTCACTGTTCAGTTTTGGACAAATGGAATTTGAGGACATAATTCATTCAGCTTGGCTTCTCTATGTGAGGCACAATAGAGGATGCTGGAGATGTACTGAAGAACAAGATAGCCATGGTCACTACCCTAATGGAACTTGTGGTCTTAGTAGGGCAGAGAGACAAAAACAGTGATAATCAAGCATGATGGGTGCTATGATAGGAGAGGAGGAAGATTTAACCCATTATGCCAGAGTTTGCAATTTTTTGAATTTTTGCATGAGTGATAAATCAGATCTTGGCAATGACCTTGAGCAGTAGGATGTAAATAACTCCCACATGCTTCATGTTCCATTACTGGAACACTAGGCATAAGTGGGTTAATTCAAGCATCTGGCGAAAGTGATTCTTCAAGGCTCTGAGGCTAGTAGAAAGAATTCAAAGTAGCCATAGCTTACAGTACAAGTGAGGGCATAGAATTACCAGAGATGGATATAGGAGATAAAAAGATTTAAAAGTGATTCATAGGAAAGTAAAGAATTGATAATATTTTCCTCCATTTACCCTCTTCCTACAAGGGAAGAAAATAGGATTGCCTGCAGCCATATGGAACAGCTGGCAGTTTTCGGACTCTTATCCTCTGCTTGTCATCTTTGCATATGCCCTGCCTTCTTCCTGGAGTTCTCATCTCCCACCCCTTTTGTCTAACCAACTCCTTCCTATCTTTATTATCATTTTTCAGAAAACTTACCATGACCCTCTGTTCCATGTCCCCATAGTCTCTTGGGCCTACTTGATCACACTGTCTCATCTATTAATTGTGAGTACTCTAAGAGTTGGGACATGTTCATCAATCCAAGTATCCCCACAGTGACTGACACATAGTAAGATGGATGCATGAATGATTAAACAAAAAGGACCAAATCATGAGAAAGACCTGTATCCTTTGAACAAGCAGAAGAGGCTTCATCGCTTCATGGAAAGAGAGCTTGGTCATTAGTCTAACTTGGTGGTTCTTAACCGGGAGTGGTTTTGCTTTTCCAGAGAACATTTGATAATGTCTGGAGATGTTTTTCATTGTCAAAATTGGCTGGGGGTATTTACTGGCATCTAGTGGGTGCAGCCCAAGGATGACACTAACCATCCTGCAGTGCACAGGACAGCCCCCGACAACAAAGTTAGTAGTGTCGAGGTTGAGAAATCGTGGTCTAATCTTGTTCAGCTCTCTCTTACCTAAAGCAGTTATTCTCAAAGTGTGGCCCACAGCTGTGGCAGCATTACCTGGGAATTGTTAGGAAAATTCTAGGGTCCTACCCCAAAATCCCTGAAGGGGAAACTCTGGGAATGGGGCCCAATACTTTATTTTAACAAACCCTCCAGGGGATTATGATCCAGGCTGAAGTTTGAGATCCACTCCTAAAGTGAAAAATCTGGTTGGTAACAAGGCCAGCACCAGAACCCTGAGAGAAGCCAGCATAGAAATGGTTGAGGGATAATGTCAGAAAAATCCACAGGAGGTGATGATTTCCAGGGTGAAGTGATCATTGGTATCAAATGTTGCTAGATATGAGAACAGGCAAAGGGAGAAGACACGGCCACTAATAGTTAAGACTCCTGAAATGGAAGGAGGTAAGGATAATGTTACAAAGTGATGGATTTGTGCAAGGAGAGGGTGCTGAAAACTTTTAATTTGTAGTCATCTATGCAAAAGAACTACCTTTAAAATTTCTATTTAATGTCAGGCATGTGGGAATAGCATGCCAGGACTAACATCCTTCTAAAACAGCAGCTCTCATTATTTTTGTGTTTTCTTTCAGGCTTTGTCTGTGTACCTAACTATTTTTACAGTGGAGTGTTCTGCTGTCACAGTAAATACCAAGGCGTTTTCAAAGGTTACGACAGCAGGAGACAGCATTTTGATACGGCAGCAAAGATAAACTTGAGCCCATTGTCAGTTTGTTCTGTTTGTGGGGAGGCTTGTTTGGTGGAATTTGAGGTTCTAGGAAAAGCAAAACAGATGCACGTAGGCTAATTTTGCTTACATGAGAAGAAAACAATAAAAATCCCTCCAGGAAAGAAATGTTTCTTAAGCCTCATTAAGGAAGCAAGGACACAGATAAGACATTGTGGAAGAAAATGTCTCTTATCAGAATAAGCTTGCATTATAAATAGTAGACATCCAAAGTGGTATCTCAGAACCCTGTGGTTCCCTAGGTTTTATTTGGATTGTTCCTTTGGATTGGATTATTTCCTGAAGAAGCTGTTTATTGAGTGGAGTTGAAGAGCAGGGAGGGATTTTAGAGTATATCTATTTTGAGGGAGGGGGAATTGAAACAGGCACTGAGGTTAGGGATGTTTCCCTTATAAAATGAATATATTAGGGCAATGCTCCCTAACATTGAATATACCCCTGAAAAAAAGTTATTGTGCATACAGGACTTTTTCTCAGTCTTTTAAATATTTCATGAATGTATATGTGTCAAGTGAATTTAGTTCACACTTCACAACCCAGGGAGATAGGTGTTGTATATGCAATTTATAAATGAGGAAATTGAGGCTCAAAGAAGTGAAACAATGTGACCAAAGTCTGACATCAAGTAAGTGTCAGGGTGGGAATTCTAAACCCTGGTATGTTTCCCTCCAAATCTAGTGTAACTTCTACAGTGACACAGTTGCCATATGTTGTCACATTTTTAGGGGTATCTGAGACTCCTTCATTTCTCCTCTTATTAGACTAAATCAGTAGTCATTACCCAAGGTTGTATATGAGGACCATAAGGGGACTTTTTCAAAGTGTCTGTGTCCAGATTCCCCCCATAGAGGACCTCTGGAGGGAGAAAAAAATAATAAAAGAACACTCACCCTCTCATCTCCTAGTGTCTTTTCTTTTTCCCTCTAGAAGCCCAGACTGTACACAGGCTGATTTTAGAGTTGTAGAGCAGGTGGCGGGCATGGCTGGGCCGGGCCAGCCAGCAGCAGCAAGCCGATTCAGCTGTGATGGTGACAGCTGCTCCTCCCCAGTTGCCCATAACTAGCTGATCTCAATCACCTGGGAGAAGGACAGGGCGCAAAAGGGTCTTTTGTGGCCACAGGCAAACTGGAGTCTAGCTGCCTGCGTTCAGATTTTATCTCTCTTGCAAACCAACGGTATGACCTTGGGTAAGCTGATCGCTTAAATTCCCGAGGAGGCAGAATAAAGTAGTGAGTACAGGTAAGGACTCTGAGATCTGAGGGAAGTAGGTTTAAGTTCCAGCTCTACCACATTTGCTAATGGTATACCCAGGGTGGACTTCATGGGCATGCAACCTGTGCAGTCTCACAGGGCTGGGCACTTGGAAGGGCCTGCATGTGCAGGGTTCAATCCTCTGCTATCACCGTCTTGAAGTTCTTAACCGTTTTTGAGTAAGGGGCCTTTCTGTTTCATTTTGCACTGGGCCCCACAGATTATATAGCTTGTCTCATACTACTTTTGGGAAATAACTGCTCTGAGTCAGTTTCCTGAACTATTGAATGGAGATTGTTCTGAGACTTATACGAGAGGATGCATGTAAAGCACTGGCTTGGCGTAGAGCACAGGCTCAGTTGAAGGTAGCCAGCATTAACACAGCCCTGGGCACCAGTGTCTTCATCTATAAAATGAAAGTGTTATATTAGAGCATATTAAGATTACTTCTACAAATACAATGTACCTGAAAGGTTTCCTTGACGCTAACCAATAGGAAAACACTTTGGAAAACATAATGTAAGGCTTCATTTCCTTTCTTTATAGTCTTGATTTTTTAAAAAAAACATGTCCACACTAATTGTCTCTGCTTGTAGCTGCTGCCTGCTAATCTTAAAATCTCTTTTTGAAAATCCTTACAGGATGATTTTAACCTCTATTTAACCTATTTTAAGTGTGCCTTTTATTTAGTGAGTGTAATGTTGAGAGAGGGTAGGTAGACTCTCCCAAGAGGGTGGACTTTTTAAAAACCAATGTGGAAAATAAAGGTAGGAGCAAAGTATGTGTGGAAGGGTGGGGGATTGCTGGAGGGGAAAGCATGATTAAAGGGGTGTTGTGGTCTTATTTTAATTTCATCACTGGAGGTGTAGAGGTCTGGTGGGGATAGTTGAAGCACAACCTCCACAAAGGTGAGGAGGAAGATAATCAAAACACAGGACAGGGGGCCAACTTTAGAGAGGATAAGGGGAATTTCATCCTCAGAAACAAGCAAAAATAGTTGGAAGATAACCATGATTTTTTAAACGTAAGCTGAAATACCTTGAAAGAAAGAAGGCAATATCTTCCCTACAAAGAACCTACTATTTATACAACTCTGTAATCTCTTTGTATCCTTGTCATCTTTACTGAAAAATGTTTCTTTTCTCCCTTTATTTTAGTAAAGTCTTGGGTACAGCCCACCTCTCCCACACTCCTCACCATATGCCACACATTGATCATTTTTCACTTTTGATGACGAGAGTTTAGTCCTTCACAAATACACCAGAGTTTATTTAATTACTGATCAATTAGAAAACATTTGAGAAGCAGATGATTTGTTTGAACGAATGAACTTGTCTAATTCTCATATATTGCTCATTTCTGTGTATCACAGGGTAGTTCTGAAGCTTTTTACCTGCTTTGAATCATTTCTGTTCATTCTTCCTACTTAACGAAATATAATTTATTTTCTGACAGCCAACTCAATGTGTTTGTCAGTGTCTTCCTAAAATTTAAAATTTTCCTCCAATATTAGGTAAACTTTCAGGTTCATTTTAATTGAGAAATAAAAATTGTATCTATTTATCATGTACTATGATGCTTTGAAACGGGTACATTATGGAATAGCTAAATCAAGCTAATTAACATATGTATCACTTCACATATACGTTTCTGTGATGAGAACATTTAAAATGTAATCTCAGCTATTTTCAAGAATACAGACTACATTGTTATTAATTAACTGTAGTCACCATTATTGTACAGTAGATTCTTGAACCTATTTCCCCTATCTAATGGAAATTTTGTATCCTTTGACTAACGTGATTCAAAAAAAAAAAAAAAATTCTACTGCCTTGCTGGCTTTAGGTCTTCAGCTCTGCTTTCTCTACTTTATTTTTTCTATAATTCTTTTATATTGAAGCAACTTTACTTTTATAAATACTAACTAGTCATATTAAAGTTCTAGTACCGTCTAATGTATTTAGGGTTAAATATATAAATATTCCTATGATTGGAATGCTGAATTAATTATATGTCTGTATATGTCTCCCTTAATTTTACATTACAATGTTAAAATAGTATCTAAAATCTAATGCTACTTTTAGGAATACCTAACAAAAAATTCAGCCATTCCCTCAACCCTGTTGAAAGCTGTTGCTCTTTAGAATACAGGCTTTAGTGAAGCAAAATAATTTAAAAGAGCCCAAAATGCTTTTTAAAAAGTATGTTTTAGATACTGTAAAATAACAAAGTATATAAAAACTATTTATGGATAAATGGACTTGTAATTGGAAACATTAATGTCAGCCGAATTTCCAAAAGCAGTTTCACTTAATGGCTGAAATAAAATGGAGAAAAATGTATGAAAGATTGCCTAAAAAATAGATTACTAAAAATGAATCTGAAATTTAAAAAAATCTGAAACAGAACTGCTGAAAATATGCCTTGAAAGTTACAAAACTGTCCTAGTGGTGCGTGGAAATGACCAGTATATAAAATACCAAGGACTGAACATACGGATTTTTCTCCAGTATTTGTTTCTTTGACCAATTCATCCAGAGCTAACAGAGTACTGTATCCTTTATAACTGGTATTGCTTTTCAGGAGAATAAAATATGATGTACCATTTAGTTTTAGGAAGCTAATAGGTATGTAGGGCTTTCATTGCTGATAAGGCTGACCATTTTCTAGTGTTTTTTTCTTGTTGGTGTAATATTTTTATATATTTAATCACTTATCTAGGGGAAAGTAGTATTAACCATAAGGGTGTATCAGAACTTTATTATTTTCTATATTAAGTTATTTCTCCATCAAAATTATGGCTACTTCTATCTATATTGCTTTTCTTTTAAACTTTTTAATTTTAAAATGAACTTTTTTTTGGTACTGCTTCTATAATTGCAAAATGTACTTAGGTAGTCATATTCATCACGCATTGGTGACCATTTCATTTTTTGCTTTGGTATTAATAAAATTCTCTTGCCTGTTGAGTGTAAATGCACCATTGCATTTTCTTATAGTTTTTAATAATTAAAAAAAGCTTGAATCCTTAACTCATCTGGAATGAATTTTAATTGTTTCCCCAATAACATTTGTTAAAGGTTTTTTCCCCAATGAGCCATCATTTCTCTACACTATAATCCAAAAAGGTTCTGTGAATTCTTTTTCCAGCATCCATTCTCCCACACAGCTGAAGTTGCTTGAATCCTATTCTAATTTCTGATTTCATGGTTAATGCATTCCTCTGTCTCTGAGCCTTATGCATGTCTTTCTCTACTTTTTAAACTGGAAACTCAACTCTTATACTACAACCCAACCACGAAATGATGATCAAACAAACAAACAAAACTACATGTTGAAATTGCATCAGAAAATATCATGGATATTTTTTTTTTTCATTTTTGCATGCCTCAACTTTAGCATCTCAGTCTTAGTAGGTTTTTAATTCCTATTTACTTATTTTTTCAATGAAGCTTTAAAGTACAAAAGTCAAGTCTTTCAAGATTCAGGGTTTAAATCCAAATATTACTAAATTTATTCCTTTCTATTACTAGCAGCCAGACAGCAGCAGCTGTTGAACTTTTTTTGAGAGAGAAAAGCAAAAGAACTCAGAATAATGTATTTGGACTACGATTAATTGTGTATAAGCTAAATATGAAGCTGAAACCAATCTAATAAATGTTCTCAAGATTCAATTCACCAAACTCTTAGTGCATCATTAAGAAAATCAGTTTAAGCCTTCAGATCCAGTGTACTTTTGCCTCTGAGTCTTAGAACTTTGTAATGTCTCCAACTAGAGCCAGTCAGCCTATATTGGAGGGGATCTGGGAGTGATGATCCTGGCTTTAGTGGCAGTTTCTCTTTTCCCTTTTACTACCGTTTCTTTCTCTGTTTTGCGTTGCTAATTTTGTGCTGTTTTGCAAAGCAGCAACAGAGATAAAACATTGCTTTTAATGGAGGTGGCATTTAGGGGGAAAAAAAGACGAAGTTTTAAGAATAAATATTATAAAATGTCTTTGAATGACTTGAAGGGCCCAGGGTAGCATAAATGTAGAGGAGCCTCCTGCCCCTGATGGGAGACTTGTAGTGTCTGCTTTCAGGATTTCTTTTTATATTCCAACAAACAGCTTCATATAAAACCAGATTGAAGAACTATTTTTTTCTTAACATTCAATCAAGGGCCACTGAAAGAATTCAATTAAGGGTGGTGAGGGGGAAAAAAAGCAACTGTTACAAAGTAAAGAAATAGAACGTGTTCAATTCATCAGGTTTTAAAATTAGGAAAAGAGAACATAAAACCCCCTTTTCAGTAAATGTAGCAAGTAATTTACAAGAAGTACTTCAGTTTTATGTTATTGACATTTAAAAGAGAAACACGGGAGAGAGAAAAAGAGGAATATACTGAGTTACATATACATAAAGGCTGGCCCCCTCTAAGAGGGGGGCTCTAGAATAGAAGCAGCTAAATAATGCCAAACACTGCTATTGAAAGCATTCTAAAAGATGCAGTGAAAGCTTGTGTGCATGTATTGAAAACTATTCTACACATTTAAAATGACAACTATTTATATTATTGTCTATTTCTTACGAATTCTTGTCTTTCTCCTTTGTTTCTATTGGTGTGTGTGTAGAGAGAAAATCTCTTCACATTGTTTTTATCAGTGGGTATGCAGTTTTTCATGTTAATAGATTTTTCCAACTAATGTTTTTTTGTACCTTAATTTCCGTGTATTAATGAGCTACAAATACTTATTTTAATAGCCAAATTAAATAATATCACATAGATTCCTTGAGATCAGAGACTGTATGTTTTTCCCCCAGCTTTATTATGGTATAACTGGTATACAAAAAACTACACGTAATTAACATTACGATTTGGTGCAGAGACCGCATGTTTTGTTCACGTGCAAATCACTTAAAATGAATGATCAGTGAGTGAGGGGAATAAATGCTATACCAGAGTTGGTTCAATCACATCTCTGGGATTTTAAAAATAAATCATGAATACAGCTATGGGGAACATCTTTTGAACAAAGCACTCTTTTAGATGGAATATGAGAGGTCTATTTTGGGGGACACCTGTTCTCTGAACTGGGAGTACTGGCTCAGAACAGTACAGTTGATATATGCCATAGTATAAACAGTTTCTTGAGTGTCTTCATTATGCGTGTATCCCCACAGTTATTTGGTTTACTCTTTTATTTTTTTTTTTTACTAACATAATGGGTGAATATGGTACTTCATACTCATTTACTTGTGCTTCGTTTCATTCATTTCTTTTACACAAACCATCTGCTTCTAACCTCTTGTTCTGAGGAAGTGGCATTAACTTTGTATTTAGATGGCAAGGTTTCTGTGTGTCATATTGTCATATTACGGAGGTAACATTGACAGGATTCGGCAAGTGTCCAGGTGGAAAGGAAGGCCTAAACTACTGTCGTCTTTGCCATGCTTAATCCCCACAATGTATATGTATACAGGTAAAATATATACGAGATATATTAAAATGTGTATTAATATATAATGTATATATATTAAATTTTAAATAATGCATTAATATAATAAAAACATACATTAATATATTTATAGACATATATTTAATATATATTAAAAATGTAAAATGTTGATGGTTTTTGCTGTGGTAAAAGGGATTTTTGTCCATCTAATTGTATTTGGTAGATATCTATTATTGGAGTGGGAATGCAATAGATTTTTGTGGTTTTATCTTATAATTTTCGCCTTTGTTGAACTCATTATTTTTAATTTTGTTTCTCAAACATCTTGGTCTTTTAGGTTATGTAATTATATTGTGAAAATATTGTTGCTTTTATTTTATCTTCTTATAAATTAAAAAAATAAATTTATATATATTTATATATAAAATATTTTTATATAATATATAAATATATAAAATATATAAAATATATTTATATATAAAATAAATTTATATATAAATTAAAAAAATAAATTTATAAAAAAATAAATATCTTCTTATATTACTCATTTATTTTTCTTACTGTAGTACAATGATCAACATTTTCTAACATAGTTAATTAGGAATGATGACTGGATATCTTTGTGAGGTTTTTCTTCATTTTAGATGACTACTTGTAATGTGTCTCCCTTAAGAATAACATTGACTTCTTTGAGACATATCATATTTGTGATAATAAAAGAAAATCCTTCTACTTTTAAAATTAGAAACATGTTGAATTTTTAGATTTTTTACCTGATTAATTCACTTAATTGTATTTTTTACTATTTTTCTTATGAATTATTGTCTTTATTTAAAATCAGCCTTGCAACCTCAGACTAAAATCCAACTGATAGTGACAATTCTTTTAAAGTGTTGATGTATAGCTTGCTAATATTGTATTTAGAATTTTGCATCAGTGTCCAGAAATAGGAACAATCGATAATTTTCCTTGTGAGATTTTAGCCACAGGTCAGGTTTAGTAATCAAGCTGCCCTTAGTCTCATGAAAATAAGTTTGATAGAGCACTTTTAGGAACCATTTGTATTATAAGATTATTATTTATTTAATATTTGAACCATTGTGTCTTTTTTGTTTCTTTTGAAGTGTGTTGATAATATTGCTTATTTCTTTTCTTTTCTTTCTTTCTCTCTTTCTCTTCTCTTCTCTCCTTTTTCTCTTTCTTTTTCTTTCTGCAGGGTCTCACTCTGTTGCCCAGACTGGAGTGCAGTAGGCAGTGATGCAATCATAACTCGCTGTTGTCTCAAATATTGGGGCTCAAGCAATCCTCCCACCTCAGCCTCCTGAGTAGCTAGGACAATAGGTGTGCACCACCATACTCAACTATTTTTAGAATTTTTTTTGTAGAGACAGGATCTCACTATGTTGCCCAGGCTGGTCTCAAACTCCTGGCCTCAAAATACCCTCACACCTTGGCTTCTCAAAGTGTTGGGATTACAGGTGTGAGCCACTGTGCCTGGCAATATCGCTTATTTCTTTGGTCCATTTAGATTCTTTCTCTCATTTTGGGTACTTGGGCTGTTTTTTTTGTTTGTTTGTTTGAGAAACTTATCCATTTTTGTGATTTGTAGCATATTTACATATGGAATTCCCTAATAATTTAAAAAGTTTTTTTGTTAAGTATAACGAAAATATATCTTTAAAGTCAGTAATTTGTCTGCTTTTCTCCTTTGTTTAACTGTACTAGCAGTTTATCAATTTTGTTAGTTTTTTTCAAACTTCCCCTTAAGACAGGCTTGTAGAGCTATGGATACATTTTGATTCCTTGTTTGTATTTGAATTAGTTCTTTATTCAGTTGCCATTTAAGAAAGATATTTTTATGATTTCTATGTAGTTGGATTTTGTTCTTATGTCCCATTTCCTATCTTACTGCCTTGTGCTGTGTAGAAATTCTGCCATTTCATATTGAGAATGTCTTTGTGTTTGAGTATATGACAAAATATTGTGAAAAAGAACATTTTCCTAAAAATTTTTATGTGACTCATATGAGCCTGATGATTGTATTGTCTTGTTTAGATATACTGAATTCTTTCATTGTTGTTTTTGTTGCTAATTTGATTCCTCATTCAGATAATGGAATAATTCTCTAACTAGGATTATGTTTGTCTCTGTCATGTTGAATTGATCAGTTTTTTTCTTTTATAAAAAAATTAGATTTTACAAAATTTACTGAGTATTTAAAAAATCATTTCCTGTTTCCTTTGTTTATCATTTTATAGTGTCCTTGTGTTTTGGTTTAAGATGTGGTATTTTTTCAGAGTCTATGACTAATGTCTTGCTCTTTTTATTTGCATTAGGAAACTTGAAGGGAGTAACCATTTAATTCATTCATTTATTTATTTACTTTTCAAATACCTAGAGTTCAAGGGGAGAGTACCCATTTTAAACATGTATTTTTATAGAGTCAGATATTATTAATCCAATTTTAATTATTTTAATATTTAATGCATAAAATGTAGTAGTATATTTATCTTATATTTTTAACTTAGCAGTGAACTTTTCTTTTTAAATTTATACTGTAGTAGATTTGAGGGATGATTTAATGTTATGAAAAGATAGCCTTAATTCCTTAATTTATGTTGTTGCTTTAATTTCTTTTATTGCTGTGTGCAACAATTCTTTTATTTGTATTGGTTATTTGCCATAGAACTGTAGTCTTTCTTGTATACTTGTTAGGCCGTCCATCTTATTCTCTTTGTTTTTCTTGTGATCTTTCTTATGTTATCTTAATTGATGCTCTCTACACTCTATCATGGTGACTTTGCTTATCTACTTCTAGCATTGTAAAGCTTTTAAAATTGGACCTGGCTTACCTCTTAAACAATTATAGTAACTGAGTCCTATCTTGATTATTTTTACTAATAATCCTTGTTATTCTTCCAGATTAAAAAAAATTGTGTATATTTAATTGCAAAGGTATTGGTTTGCCATATGCGCAGATATCTGGCTTCTTGTACTACTTTATTTAATCATTTTCTTTATTTGTTAACAATTAACATGTTTTTAAAACACCTACATGGAATTTTCTTTTAGTGACATGAAAATAAATTGTTTCTTCCTTGACTAAACATACATAAAGATTTATTTGTCTAAGTTTTTAAAATCCTTTAAGTCTTTTAATCTTTATGTTAGCAAATATGATGTTTAGCACATTCATATGTGGTAAAACTTTCAAATGATTAAGAGTTTCACGTTGTATTTATGGTTTAATTTTCCATCCTTTCTCATTTTTAATTTACAAAAAAGTTAGTTATTGAAGAAAATGCTTAGGAATCTCCCTTCCTCTTTCCACTAGCAGATTATTTCCAAAATGATGAGTTAAATGAAAAATTTAATGTTTCTTTACTGTGGGACTTTTCATGGCTTTTAATCTGTATGTTTCCCCAGTTTTTTCTTGACCGTGGGACAATCATACTTCATTTTTTTTAAGGAACACATAGAAACCTCTCATAGAATCAAGTGTTACATAATTCACAGTTCAGAAAATGCTGGTGTAAGGAATATATACTTGCCTTTATTTAGAAGAGGCTGCTAAACTTGATAATCTTCAAAAACAGAAGATTATGTAATAAGGAAAAATGCATGGCATGTTCAGGAACAGTTAACACAGGTGTAGAATAAACCAAAAGCCCTAAGTATCGGAATGCTGATGAGAGAATTAGCTTATACTGCCCAACACATGTTTTCAAATGACATATTCTTATTCTCATAGGTACTCCCATCCCACCGTATATGGCTAAAATATTTCACTGGCCAAAGGCCATTGATATCACCTGTTTATTGAGATTTCTAGAAGTATGACCTCTTTTTAGGAGACTGCAGTCACATAGTTTTTTGCTATCTTCTACACTTGTCCAAAGTTGTTAGTAGTCCCCCCACCTTTAGGTCAAGATAAACCCTTTGGAGAGTAAACAGTGCGTTTCTCATACAAGGTGGGTGGTGTCTTATCCAGTAAGACCTTCTCTCAATCAGATTTGGGGAGAAGTTTGTCTGTATGTTCTTTTAGAAAATTACTAACAGCAACACACTTGTATAACAAGTCATTAAATACTGCTTATTAAATTCCTAAGAATCAACCTCTGACAGGTACAAGTATGGCAAGGGGGAAAAACCATTGTCCTTCACCTAAGATGCCCTTGGAAGTGCCACAAACTGAATGTTCACAGATGACTGGTGTAATTGTAAACTTTATATTGATAGTGTTTTCAAGGTGTAATAAAACGTTCTTCCTGGAAGTCCCCTGAACAGAGGGGGCGTCTTAATTAGACTCTATTAAAACTTGGGTAACATTTCTGTTGCCGACACCTGTGAAAGGGAGGCTCAGGGAAGCATTGCTATTTAGACCTTTACAGAAAGGCCCTCCTGCAACCATGGTACTGTGCAAGTGGCCATTTTAATATACTCATTACGGTGCAAAGGAATCCCAGGGTAGAAATGTGATAGATTCATTTGCAGATTATACAGACTTGAGTTTCAGTGTTTAAAGTGATACTTTTAAGCCCTTTCCCGCTTTCTATGGTTATACCCCTAGGCCTCCCGCTGCTGCAGAAAAACTCCTCCATCCTCCAAGTAATTCAGTGTTTTGAGTCCCCTGCATTCCTCATTAGTCTGTCTTTACTTGTCATTCTCTGTCAAGGCTTAACTTTTTCTTTTAGAGAAACAAGGTCTTTTTATGTCTGGCCTCCAGCAAGAAACCTTGGAGTCCTGTTTTTCCTTTTTTACTCCTGGAAAGTCAGCGTATCTAAGCTTTGCCTCTTGTTCTCCAATGCTATATTGTCCATCACCCAGGCCAGGGGTGATTCAGGTTCAGCCTCCTCACTACTATTTCCAAGGCACTCTAATCCCTTTGGTTCCTGAGAGATTGTTCTCCCTTCCAATCAAACCCAAGAAGCTGCTGCCAGACTCTGCCCTATAAAATAACTGCATTCTTTATGTCACTTGCTTATTTATGAATGTAGGGTGACTTTCCAGTGCTTATTGGCTCCAGTATAAATTCTGTATGCTTGGATTTCAAGGCCTTGGTAATCTTGCCTCACCTCATTTATCCATCCTTACCTCCACTGACTCTCTATACACAGCCTAGCCCCTCGAATGACACATATCACCACCACTACTTCTTAAGGCAATTGTGCTGAAAGACCTGCTCTTTTAAATTTTTTTAACTTGTAAACCATCATAGATTGATACTTCTGCAAAATACAATAAAAGTCATTAGAAGAATAAAATTATAAAGCCATATAAAATGTTAGCTTCATTTTTATTAGATTCATGAACATAAAATTACTCTGTCAAATTGCTATAATATAAATACTTATTAATTTCTGTCTTTATATCTGTAAACACTGATAATAAGGAGTGTGGGGGCTGGCACCTGTCCTTGAGCTGTACCAGGAGTAGCACTGCTCTGCCTCTTGTCCATTCACACTGCCTTGCCATTTGTTTGGACTCTCCCTGTCCTAGCCTGGAATGCCCTGTCTTTTTCAGCAACCTCACCTGCCCATGCTAGAGAGCCTCAGGCGAGTTCACCCTGCAACTATACAAAGTTATACTTAACAGACCCCTTCCTTGAACTCCTGCTGCTCTACTTGCTCTTAATATCATACCTCTTAGTGCCTGATTATACACCATATATGCCGTATATATACCATATATGCCACTGCATATATATATATATGCAGTGGCATGATCATGGCTCACTGCAGCCTGGAACTCCTGGGCTCAAGCAATTCTCCTGCCTCAGCCTCCTGAGAAGCTGGGACCACAGGCGTGTACCGCCACACCTGGCTAATTTTTAAAAAAATGTTCGTAGGGACAAGGTCTCCCTATGTTGCCCAGGCTCATATTTTTATTTTTCTCTAATTGTTCTTTCTCTGTTAGTCCCACCCACTCAATGCTTTTCCAAGTAGCCTGAGATACTAAAGGGTATAAAGTGTGTTTCCCTTCCCCCGCAAAAGTACTGTATCCTAACACCTAGCCTTATAAGTCCTTTGATACATATTGGTTAAATGAATAAATGAATTTTCTATCCAATGAAAATAATTTTCTCTCCTCCAAAAAATGTGTCTTCTATAATACATTGTAGATACTTCATTAAAACATTTATTTAAGAAGTATATTCAGTTGATTGGTTATAATCTGGGAATATATAGAGCACTTAATTTCTAACATTGCTCTGTGGCATAACCTTTTGGCTACTGTATAGTGCTGATTATGGCACAGGTTTTGGTTTGGTGCCTTTCATAGTCATTTTTCTGCTGCTTCAGACCAGGTATTGCCAGATCTGATTTTATGATTCCATGGAGTGTTACATGTTGAGAATGTTGTGAAACTTTAAAAATTGTTTTCTGTTTACCCATTTTCTATTAACATTCATATTCACACACCATGCATTGTCCCCCCTTCCCGGCCCCTCACTTAGAGGTTAGAGGAACGTTTAAGAGAGTATTACAGTTGCCCAAAATTTGGAAATTGCTAAATTAACCTGTTTCAGCTTAAGTGGTCCAGTCTGCACACTCTTTTGATCAATGAATAATTTTTTCCCTTATGTACTTAGTTGCAGGGTCAGTAGTCTATAAGCAGTGGCATTTCTATCTCAACCAGTGAGTTTATTCCAAATTACTGGAATAAGCATTTATATGGCAAGGTGGGCATTTCCCCCTTTATTTATTTATTTATTTATAATTTTTTTTTCCAATAGTTTTTGGGAAACAGCTGGTATTTGGTTACATGGATAAGTTCTTTAATGGTGATTTCTGAGATTTTGGTACACTTATCACCTGAGCAGTGTACGCTGTATCCAATGTGTAGTCTTTTATCCCTCATTCCCTTCCCACCCTTCCCCCAAGTCACCAAAGCCCATTGTATCCTCCTCCTCCTCCTCCTCCTCCTCCTCCTCCTCCGCCTCCCACTCCCACTCCTCCTCCCTTTCTTCTCCTCCTCCTCCTCCTCCTTTCTTCTTTCTTCTTTTTCCTCCTTCTTTCTTCTTCTTCTTAGATGGAGTCTTGGCTCTGTCACCTAGGCTGGAGTACTATGATGTATTCTTTGCTTACTGCAACCTCTATCTCCCAGGTTCAAGCAATTCTCCTGGCTCAGCCTCCCAAGTACCTGGGCTTACAGGCATCTGCCACCACATACGGCTAATTTTTGTATTTTTAGTAGATACAAGGATTCACCATTTTGGCCAGGCTGGTCTCGAACTCCTTACCTCAAGTGATCTGCCTGCTTGGCCTCCCAAAGTGCTGGGATTACAGCTGTGAGCTACCACACCCAGCCATTGTATCATTCTTATGCCTTTGCATCCTCATAACTTAGCTCCCATTTATAAGTGAGGCTATATGTTTGGCTTTCCATTCCTGAGTAACTTTACTTAGAATAATTGTCTCCAACTCCATCCAGGTTGCCGCAAATGCCATTATTTCGTTCCTTTTTATGGCTGAGTAGTATTTCATGGTATATATATACTGGATTTTCTTTATCTACTTGTTGATTGATGGGCATTTGGGCTGGTTTCATATTATTGCAAATTTGTGCTGCTATAAACATGCATGTGCAAGTGTCTTTTTTGATATAATGAATTCTTTTCCTTTGGGTACATACTCAGTAGTAGGATTGCTGGATCAAATGGTAGATCTACTTTTAGTTCTGTAAGGAATCTCCATACTGTTTTCCATAGTGGTTGTACTAGTTTACATTCCCACCAGCAGTGTAGAAATGTTCCCTTGCCACTGTATCCATGCCAACATCTGTATTTTTTGATTTTTTAATTATGGCCATTCTTGCTGGAGTAAGATGGTATCACATTCTGGTTTTGATTTGCTTTTCCTGATAATTAGTGATGTTGAGCATTTTTTCATATATTTGTTGGTCATTTGTATATCTTCTTTTGAGAACTGTCTATTCATGTCCTTAGCTCACTTTTTGAGGGAATTATTTTTTTTTCTTGTTGATTTGAGTTCCATGCAGATTTCAGATATTAGTCCCTTGTCAGATGCATATTTGTGAAGATTTTTCTCCCACTCTCTGGGTTGTCTGTTTACTCTTCTGATTATTTCTTTTGCTATGCAGAAGCTTTTTAGTTTAATTAAGTGCCATCAATTTATATTTGTTCTTTTTGCATTTACTCTTGGGTTCTTGGTCATGAACTCTTTGCCTAAGCCATTGTCTAGAAGAGTTTTTCTGACAAGGTGTTTAATAATGCTACAAGTTTAGCCAAAGGATGTCAGGAAGTTTTTAAACTTTCCTACTAACATATAACATACCTACAAAATAGTGTACAAATCCAGAGTTACAGCTCAATGATTTACCACAAAGTGAAGACACCCATGTAACCAAGGGTGGTAAGAATTTCACTGGGAACTTTCTTTTCCTTTCTTTCACAGCCGCAATGATGGCTTCTTAAACATATGGCATTAGTGGGAGTGTATGTTATGAAGTGTAAATAGTAATCCATGTGCAGAGGTGCTGCTCAGTTGAATGAATTAAGCCTTTGACTTGTCTCATTGTCCTGAGAGCATTGACGCCATCTGTCTGGCAGCACAAATTCTTACAACTGCCCAAATCTATAGGGTCTTTCAGTTCATTTATTTTTTTTTAAAGCTTTCCAGGTGTTTTGAATTATATTTAGTTGTGGTTATAGTAAATTTATGAGCTGGCTGGCTACATCTTCTTGACTTGTGCCATAGAATCTGCAAAAGGGTCCCAGGGTGTGTGTGTGTGTCTCTCTCTCTCTTCTTGCCTTCCAAATTTCAGCTTGGAAAAATAGCAAATATGTTCCCAGCTCCCCATTTCCCCACCATTACTGCTTTCTTTGAGCATTCAAAGGATGAATTCTGCATGCAATTTCATGTCCTACCCTAGGATTATATACAACTCTTATAAAGTACCTGTGGCTAAAAAACCTGCCTGTTTTCTCCTTAAAGGCCCTATGTGGTTTGTAGGGTTGACATTTTAATTATTACCCCTGTTAAAATTCCCAGTGACTGTCCAGGTGCATCACTTGCAGAATCTCCAAACCAAAGTTTAGGAATAAAAAAGGAAGAAGAGAAGAAATACTTAAATATTGTACTTACGGTTTATGTCAAGGAGAAAAATGATTACACTGCTAAAGTCTATTGCAGCTTAACTAACACTTCGTTAGGACAATATGCTGAGTGTTCTGCATGTTGTTTTCTTCATTTTTTCCCCCTAGCAATAATTTCTTAATGCTCCATTAACCTTAAGGCAAGCCAAGAACTTTTTAAGGTTGCTTTTAATGCAAGTAATTTGCTTACCCATGTGATTAAATAAGGGATATACTGCAGTGATAAAGGTTTGCATATATGTAGAGCTGTAATTTTTCCTTGGTTTATAAAGTAGTTTATAAAGTTCTGCTGATTCACAAAAATCTAACCGTTGTAGTTACTGTTAGGCAGAGTACAGTAGGGTGTGTGACTGGTGTGCTGTCGTTTCCTTGAGCTAACTAGGGAGGACTTGTTATTTGGTGGCTGGGTGATGGGTTAAGCAATACAATAGTTTAAACAGATTTAAGAATCCAGCAGGACAAGTTAGGAAGTAAGGCTCCTGTGAACTTCTGGCGTTAGAGAAAGATGTGCTGGCCCCAGTGGATTTTGGTCTCTTTTTCCTTGGCTTGAGCTGTGGATTCTAGGCATTTCAGGTTTCCTCCCCACACCCACTTTCTCCACCACTAAGGTCAGCCTCAGAGCATCATCTCCCAAGAGACCTGGAGAGGAAGGGTTTCCGGTTGTCCTTGCTTTTTAATTTAAGGGCTTTGTTTAAATCTGAATGCAAGGGGAAAGAAACAGTTTTTCCACATATAAGGGAAGTATCTATCTGGATTTTGTGGTCCTTCATTACTAAACTTCTAAAATTGTGGACTTTTAGTATCCTGTGATATGTTTTTTTTCATGTGCTAAATTCCAAAGCCAGGACAGGAATAGGGAGGGGGTCCAGAGTGTCCTGATTCTAATGGGCTCAGATTCAACATGTAGTCACAAGGGAGAGAAATAAGAGCAGAGGTTTTAAAATAAAGAATATAGTTTGAATGGTAATCATCATGTAATCCAAAAGCATTTATTGAGCAACTGTTGTGTATCTAGCACTGTGAAGGAGGATCTGAGTAAATTTGCCTGAATTCTGCTTCCCTTGTGCTTATTATTCAGGAAGCAATGGGGAGAGGTAAAGAATGAGAATACAATAAAGTAGTGAGTGGCATTGTCCTAAGGTTGTTCAGGAGAGGGAAAATATCATGAAAGAAGTGAGACTCGAGCTAGCCTTTAGAGACAGTTAATATTTGGGAATGTAGAAAGGAAGGGTGGCAACTCAGTCTCAGCCAGTAGCACAAGTCTGGTTAGAGGTGGGTGCAGGGGCTGACCGTGAGGAAATTAGCTCGACTTGAGATCTGTGGGGCAGCTGGTAGGCAGGTCAGGGGAGTTAGAGATGGAATGCGGCCAACAGCAGGGAATGGCCTTAGAGAGTAATAACCTAAGGAAAAGGACAGATCATCAGTGAGAAAAGTGGGGATAGAAAGTAAAGGAATAAATACAAAATATTGCAAGCAAAGTTTGGACTTGGTAACAAATTAAATACAGGGGTTAAAAGAGGAGGGAGCAAAAGAGAATCAACATTCTAAGTAGGTAACATCAAAATAGCAATTGTGACTGCAGAGGATTTGCGGGGAAAGAAATCTGCTTTGGGGAGCAGTAATGAGTTTTGCTTTAGGTATGTTTTTAAAGTGTCAAACTTTTTATTTGGTGGTAATTATTTAAAATATGCTATGGCTTGAATCGGAGAGCAGGAATAGATTTTTAGAATTTGGAAGTTTGAGAATAATGATGTCTGTAACCCATAATAGAATTCAGAGAAAGGTGATTAAACAGATGTATGGTGGGGCAAGGTAGAGTGGTGGTGGGGGGCTAGACACAGTAGAAACCTTGAGGAAGGAAGAGGTGGCAACAAATATTGAAAAGAAGGAAGGATCAGAGAGGTAGTAGGAGAACCACAATACTGTACCATATAATATAAGCTAAAATGAGAGCATTTCAGGAATTAGGGAGTCATCTTATATCAGATGCCAGGAGAAGAAATTGAGGAGAATAGGAAGTTAAAAATCCTTTTAGCTGTATTAGAGTCTAGTGTATATTAAGCCCCTTTGCCATACAAAGTTAGAATCTCATTATAACACGACTTACAATAGTACAGAATTTGATACACTCCTGTTCAGTCTTGTGCTCCATTCCAAGAGGGTAGATATTCCTGGAAACATCTTATCCATGACTCTGTTCTGCTGCATAAACCCTAGGGACAGCATAAGATAGAAGTTTATTCATATTCTCTTAAAAGATATACAGTAGGTCACAGCAGTTAAACATGATTGGGTGAATTCTTCCACTAAGTTTCAGCAGGCTTTTTACCCCTCCAAACAAATATTTGTTCATATCAACTTTGGTATGATGCAACTAAGATGCAGAAGCATTATTAGCGTCTTGCTATGAAGGCTCAACTCAAGTCAGTGAAATGGGGTTGGAACTAGACTCCGGTTCCCCAGATTGTCTAATTTGTTTTTTTTCTTCTCTAGCCCATTGAGAGAATAAAGATTAACCTTCAATTTAATATATCTTGTCTCCTGGACCTAAATTCAGATTAAGACTTATTCCTAAGCTTACAGTTTAGAATTACAGAGTAAGGTGTAGGTGGCATTTGTCATTCTAGTAGTCACCACACCTTGGGTGGGTGGTTGGGCAGAACAGTGACTGAAGGATGGAGTGTGTGTCCCTAAACCTGACACACCCTGAAATGTTCCTGAATTAGTAAGTCATTTTATCCATATATTCTTGCACAATAATGGTGGAGGGGAAGTAATTTGAATAGCTGCTGATAAGACATTTTTGGGCCCGTGAAATGGTAATACTTCAAAGAGAATGGGAGCAGCTGTACTCAACCGAGCAAACAGAATTCTTTCACAAATAGTTAGAGTTTCTACCTTGTATCTGAGGCCTCAGAGCGTGCATGAAGTCAGTCTCTTCCCTCGGGGAGAGATAAAGCACAGTGCAAGTAACTGGAATGCAAGGCAGGATGTGTCTAAGTGCTATGTGAGCAAGTCATAGTAGAGACATTCTTAGAGTGGGTTCTTGGAGGAAATGTAGAGTGGACGGGCTTGACAGCTCCTAAGAAAGGCATCAATGAAGAGATAATGAATCTATTCATTCTGCCAATCCACCAAGTGGTAAGACGTAATAAGTTTATGTACCAGATGAATAGTGTAACTGTGTCTATTTTTACAGAAGACCTGAGCTCATGAGTAAAGTCTTTCCAAGTTGTCATTTTTGTTTAAATTTCCCTTGAGCAATAAAATAAAATTCACTCAGCTGCCAGTTTTATCATGTGTTAGGTACTGGCCTTAGAGCTGGAGGGGTTGGGAAATGAGGGAAATATGAGTGTTTCATATTAGGAGCACCGGCACAGGATAGGTAGCTTGCCCAGGATGAAGAGTAGCAAAATAAATGCCTTGTTATCCATGTGGCATATGGCATTCTGTTGTTTAGTGCTTTGCAATACAGTGTGACCATTTCAGTGAAGGGTGCTAAGACTCCAGATACCTAAATCTTGGCCTAAGTCGTTATCTGTCTCTGTGTTAATGCTGGAATCCTTGGCATTTTCTGACGTAATCATGCCCAAGCTTGATTACTCAAGTTCTGTAGATTGTTAAAAGTGTCCCTTGTGTTTATCTCATCTATTGGCTCAGCTGTCATCCTCATTCAACCCTTGTGCTGAAGATTATGTAAGATTCATCTTCATAAAACACCACATAGGATGAGTTGCCAGTTTCGGCTCTTGAAATCTATTGAATCACTCCTCACTCCACACCCCATCACTTCCTTTCTGTTCTCACCTCTACTCAGCCTAGTTCAGGCCCTCCTGAACTCTCTCATCTGTTGGTTGTGAGAGCTGAGCTTTTAAATTGATCTCCCTAGTGCAAATCTATATTTCCACTTGCTGCTAGACTAAACTTCCTGAAGAAGCATTTTGCTCTCCAACTTATAAAACTCTGGTAACTGCCCATTGCCTGTAGCTCTGTTTTGCAGCAGTGAGCCCCATCATTTGCATTTGCATACTGTCTTCACAGTCTTCATGTCCATCTGGACTTGCTATCTTCTTTTAAATCAGCTCATTTTAAATATTAAAACATGTAGCCTCATTGCAAGCAATATGCAAACATGAGTCAGGTTTAGTTTTAGTTTATTCCTCTTCACAGTCAAATGGACACATTAAAAGGAACAACATTGGTGAGCCATCTAAAATTCCCTCCCCTAAAAGTTTGCTCACTGCACTGATAGTCCACCTCATTATTATTATTGCAGCATTTAAGGACCACAGCATGGTCCTGACCTTATTCACCCTCTTCTTTCTGGCAGAAGTCTCCGCTCCAGCCAAACTGGTTTCTCTGTGTCCTCCTTAGGTAGTAACTTTACATATTCTCCTCCTTAGCTTCTGAAATACCTTTCTCTACCTCCTCTTCCTCCTGATCTCTGTTTGTCTTTCCCATTGCCTTCGGTCACTCTTCACTCCAACCCATCTGATCTTCAGCAGTGCCTCCCCCTCTCTAAATTCTTGCATTTTGCATCTACTGCCTTGTAACAGTAGTTCAGCATTTCATTTTATCTGGCCTAATTCTGTCCTTATTGTATCATAAAGTGTCAGAGTTAAGATGTATCTCAGAGAACTTTTCATAAAACTCTTACTTGATGTAGACCCTTTAAGCTCCTTGAGGACAGCAATGACATTATTCCTATCAAGCCCCAAATGTGTGTCTCCCTTTTAAGGTTTTTCTGACTCCAGAAGTCATTGAGTATGCCATTATCTCAGGATTTTACAGGAGTTATGTATTTATCTAGCTCATTCTGCTGATCAACAGTGTTTCCACCAGAGATTTCAAAGTCTTACTTTTATTATCTTGCCTCCTACTTGTCCCTGTTAAGTCCCCACCCTCCACACCTTACCTCAATACCTCCTCACCTGCTGAACTCATACATACAGCCTTCCCGGTTTTCAATCCATTTTGTTATCTTCTCCTTTACTTCCAAATAATAATCATAAACTTTTTTTTGAGACGGGGTCTCACTCTGTTGCCCAGGCTGGAGTGCAGTGGTGCAATCATAGCTCACTGGGCCCAGGTGATCCTCCTACTTCAGCCTTTTGAGTAGCTGACACTACAGACGTGTGCTACCATGCCCGGCTAATTTTTTTTTTTTTTTTTTGTAGAGACAGGGTCTCACTATTTTGCCCAGGCTAGACTCGAACTCCTAGCTCAAGTGATCATTTTGCCTCAGCCTCCCAAAATGCTGGGATTACAGGCATGAGACACCATGCCTGGCCAATAATAAACATTTTTTTGTTGAAGATCCCATCTGTACCTATCTCCCTAGTTCTCTCTTTCTTTTGCCCTTAGCCCCAAGTTGTTGAACATAAAGTTTGGAACTCACTACTCTTTATCAGTTCCATTCTGGCCCCAGATAAGGGAGAAGCTAAACAGCTGGAGTCAGGGGCACTCATGGGGATCTTTGAGTGACATTTCCCTAGAGAGGCCCGTTTTGCTGTTGCTGATACTAACAATGATAGTTAACATTTGGCACTCGCAGCGTCCAGACACTGAGCTCAGCACTGGTCATAGCGTCCTGGTTAATCCTTGCAACAACCCTAAGAATCAGGGACTCCCGCCCTCCGCATTTTACAGATGATGAAATGCAGTAGGGAGATTAGGCACAGCTGTTAATGGCAGAACCAGGCATTCCAAAACCGAGAATACACTGTATTGCTCAAATGACACAAGCGTAGGAGGTGTGTGGGGGCCTGAGCCACATTTGCTGCTTGTGTATTCCTGCTTATACATGTGCAGGAATATATACTTACAGGGTATAGTCACTGGACCCTTCTCACTTACTCTCTCGCCACCCCCTCTGCTCCTGCCATTTCATGGGCACCCACATAGATGTAGTGCTGCAGCATGAGCCTCTTTTTGAGCAAATTCACACAAAATGTGCAGATAAACAAGCCTTCTACCTCAGACCTGCAGCACGCCTGCTTTCTGACCTGCTTGGTACCTCTCGGACCCAAAGTGTCAGAGGGTGGATTTTCACAATCCCCCTTCCACACTTTAAGTTTGCAGGCAAGTGAACCTTAATGTGCCTTCTCCACTTCCCTCCCTCCCTCTCTCCTTCCCTCCCTCTCACACTCAGAGTGTCAGAAAGAAGAACCTGCTGATCCCATTATCCATCTATATGCCTTGACTGTAGGAGAGAGAGCTTTCCTGATCCCACTCCTACCTGTGGGGTCTGCGGGAGAGCGAGCTGTCTTGCCTTCTTATTATTTCCCTTCTTCACACATGCACATCACTGCACAGAGTTTGCTGGCTTGAGCCTTTTACACACACACACACACACACACTCACTCACTCACCCACGCAGTCTGAGACATGTGATTTGTTCATCCTCCCATTTGCCTTGAATGGTGGCATGTGAACTTTTTCAATTCCACACTCATATACACAGCTTACAGGAGAGTGAACTTTCTAGCGCCACCCCGCATAGGCTATGTGCCCCTTTTTTTTCACCCAGCATCCGGGCCAAGATTGCTTAGTGCCTTTCTTTCTTACAGGCCTTGTTGGCAAAAGTGAGCTTTAGTATGGTAACACCCTCCACATCCCCAACACAGATGATGCACACAGGAGTACAAGAAGATGAGGCTCCTGATTACTCCATGCCTCCTTAGGCCTATATCTGTGTGCATCCTCTGTGAGGGAGAGAGGAGGTGACTCCTTACCTGTTTGTCTCACATGCCTCACACATTGGGGTGTGAGCTGTCTCAGTTCCCTCCCACACATGAGGTTTACAGATGTGCAAGCATTCTGAGCTGTGCCCTACCTCTTAAACCCAGCAGGCCCTCTTAGTGCCCTTCCCACAAGCATGCATTATTAGAGAGTGGACTTTGCTTTTTGTTTTGTTTTTTTTGTTTTTTAACTTTCTGATTTGAAGGATTTGAAGGATAGTGGACTTAAAACTGGCTCTGACCACAGGTACATGTGCCTTCACATGTGTACACACACATGTACACCATGAGGGAGGAGAATCCTTCAGCCTGTTAGTGTTTGCTTTGTATGGTAGATATGTTGAGGTATAAAAAAAATAATCTGCCTCTTTTAGCTTAGGGGAAAAATAAGATCAGAAATGGCAGTTGATCCGTTAAGGGTGGTGGGCAGCTTCTGAGCTATACTCTATTGGCCAGTAAGTTTAAAGACGAAAGAAAAAGTGTCAAGGTGAACACGTATTTGGCTCTTTTCACTATAGTTAGTGTTGTCAGGCAGCTGATACCTGAGGAATAGAATATGAGAATTATGCTACAATGAACACGTTTGCTTTCTTAGTCTGTACATTAAAGGCCCCTTGTTTGTTTTCAGTTGTTTTAAAGGTTGTGGAGCATTGTTTAAATGATAATTATTTACATCATAAAAATAGTATGAAATTTATGATATTTAAAAAGTTTGCTAGGATTCATCAGTGAACATTCTTCCTATATCTACCCTGTCTCTGCCTCTGCTCTCCACTACCCCAGCCCTCCTGCCCCATGCAGGGGTACAAGCTTCTCAAGCTGTCCCATCCCACCTTTGCCATGCAGGACTACAGTGAGCTTTTTATTTTAAATATGCTACCCCAAACCTGTGGGACTGTGGGTTTCCCCATCCCCCTCCTGCTTGCAGCCTCTCTCTCTAATCCTGCTTTTCTCTTTCTCTCATGTGCACACATGCATGGTATGCATGTAAGGGAGACACATGAACTGCCCCATTGCATCCAGCATTGCAGGACTGTGAGCCTTCTATTGCTGCCACTATCCTACCCCACACATGGCTCAACCTAAAATAAAACTGACCTCCCAATTGGGAGGTTATTACGACCTCCCAATGCACACACTGCCTGGGCCACAGTGTCAGCTGCCTTATTACTCCTTTTCTGTGCATGGCCCTACACACATTTATGATAGGAGCTTGAGCCTCTTTATTCTCCATCCTCACTCTCTCTCTCTTCCATTTCCTTCCTCTTCCCATATGTGTGTGCCCAGGATGTGCCAGAAAGTGGGTCCTTATCGTCTTCAGTTCTCATACACATGTGGGTACACACAGCTTTACGGTTCACTGGTTAGGCCCACTGTCTTGACAGTCAGATTACCTGTGGTAGAATTCCTGGCTTGATCTGTAACTAGCTTTGCAATCCTGGACAAGTTACTTATCTTGTGTCTCAATTTTCACAATATGTAAATGGGGTAACTAACTGTGCCAACCATATAGGTTTATAATAAGCACTGAAGGAGGCGATGCATGTATTGAGAGTAACACGTAATAAACTTCCTTAATCCACTTGCTTTGCCTGGAGCAACTGATTCTCAATAGAAGAAAACTGACACCTAAGCTGCTTGGTCCCACGATTTGAAAATGTTTGGGCAGTACTGCCTTGGATGACTGTTTCATAATCTTTTCCTGTCCTCAGATCTGCAGTGTCACCTCCCTTCCTTCCTTCCCACTCTCAGTTGCTAACTTTGCTTTCTCCTTCCCTGAGAAAATGGAAGCCATCAGAAGGGACCCTCCAAAGTTCCCTTGACCTCTCCTCCATTACCTGCATGTGTCCCTAAATGTGAGCTCCTCCCCATTATGGTAGATAAATTACTGGCACGTGTGGCCAGGACCAGTTCCTCCATTTGTGTACTAGATTCCAACCCCTGTCACCTATTCAGTGACACTGCTTCTGCAATTGATCCCCCTCTCCTTACTGCATCATCAGCTGTTCTCTATATACTAGAGTGTTTGTACCCGTATTTAAATGTACTGCCACATTTCCCATCTAAAAATAATTTTAAAAATTAAAAAGCACTACTTTTTCTACGCAAAAAGTTCCTCTGGTTTCTACTCATTTCTCTGTTCCTCTTTACAGGAAAAAAAAAAACTTTGGAGGAGCTGACTCTATTTCATCTCCACTTCTAGTTCTCTCATTCACTCTTAAACACCCTCCATGTAAAACTGTAACCTGAACAAATGACCCTGGTCAAGGTCCCCAGCGTCCTTCACATCTCCCAATTTACTAGGCAGTGTTGTTATCTTACTTGACAGATCAGCACACAGTTGATCACTTCCTCTGCCTTGAGACTCTACCTGATTTCCAGGATTCCACACTCATGAGGTTGTCTTCTTACCTCACAAGCCTCTGTTTCTCAGTCTCTTGATGGCTTCTCCTCCTCTTCCTGAATTCTAAGTATTAAATAGATACAAGGCTTAGTCTTTGGGCTTTTTTTTTCTTCTCATTAGTCCTCAGCTGTTCTCATCTTGTCTTGCATCTCTAATACCATTTAATGTGGATGATTTCTGTGTTTATATTTCCAGTCTGGACTTCTCTCCTGAATTCCAGATGCCTGTGTCCAACTGACATCTGCCCCTGGATGTCTATTTACTGGACATCTGCCCCTGGATGTCTAATAAGTATCTAAAAACTTTAACCCATCCAAAGCTGAGGTCCTGGTTTTCCTCCCCCTGTCTCAAAAAGCCCTACTCCTCCTTCCGTGTTCTCCAACTCAGCAAACAGCATTACCCAATTGCATAGGCCAGGAATATGGAGAATTTTAATACACTAAAGGTTTTAGATTCATCTTTGACACTTTTTTTCCCTCCATTCTCCAAATACAAACCATCATCAAGTCTTGTTGTCTCTACTTTCAAAATACATGCCTAATCTGACCACACAGCCACTTCTTATACTTCTCACTTCCTCTCTTATTTCCACCCTAACCCAGCTTTTCCCTGGGCTGATAAGTTCATCTCTTTCTCTCTCCTCTCTCTCTGTCTCTCTCTCTGTCTGTGTCTTTCTTTTTCTCTCTCCTCTCTCTCTCTCTGTCTCTCTCTCTCTCTCTCTGTGTGTGTGTGTGTGTGTGTGTGTGTGTGTGTGTGAACACAAAGTGGTCGGTGGCTGAGGACTTGAGCCTTCTTTGTTGAGTCCTCTTTCTAATGACCTGCATGCCAGATTCTAAGCTTTCTTACCATCTGTTCTTGTATGTGTGGTCTGGTGTTATTTCATCTGTAAAATAGGGATAATGATCACCACCTCATGGATATTTTATGAGAATAAATGAGCTATATGTGAAAAGCACTTAAAACAGTACTCTGCAAGTGTAAATACTATACAGATGTTAGGAATAAAACTAAAGGAAAAGAAAGAAGGAAGGAAAACAAATATGTTGTAGATAGTGAACATTTCTGAAGGTACATATGTGAATGTACACAAACACACCTTCTCATTACAGCATGTCTGGGGCACAGTCATAGAAGTCCAAGGTATCTGGGACACACGTGCACACAGTGTGCAGGAGAGCAAACCTCCCGACTTGCTTTCTCTCCTCCATGCCTTGAGTGTAGGACCGTTGGCATCTTAATTACCCTCCCACACCCAAGGCTTGCAGGAGAGCGAGCCTTCTCTTCCCTCTCCAGTGCATAGGCATGAGCACATGGACAGGTACACTAAAGGGATGTAGCCCCTCCCTTATGTGCCCTGTGCGTGGGGTACGCTGTTACCAACCATCCCATCTGGATGGCTGTCCTGCTTCTGTGGCCAGCCCTTCTGGTTCACTCATCAGCACTCCTCCTGTGGCTATCTTGCTGCCCACTTGCACCCCCCAGGATGGTGCCTCTTGTTTCCTGGAGCATACACATACGTCATGCCAAGAGAGTGAGCCCTTCCCTGCTCCCTCTCTCACATCCCTTGCATGGTGGAGGGTGAGCTTTCTGAAAACCCCTCCCACATGCAGGGTTTGCAGGATGGTGAGCCTCAGCTTTCCTTGCTCTCTTGTGCATGTGCACATACACATACACATCCCTTCACCCAAAGAGAAACAGACACCCAGGTGGTGGGAAGGAGAATGACTCTCAGCTGTGTCCTTTCTCCCATCTCAGTCTTACACAGATCCTGCAGGAGAGGGAGACTTCTCTTAGCTTTCTCTTGTGGATGGTCCAGCCCCTCATACTCAGGGATAGCCTACAAGGAAGGAACAGCCCACAAGGAAGGGGAGTCTTTTAGACCTGGTTCTGTCTTGCCAGCACCTAGAGATGGAGAGAGAACCTTCTCAGGACTCCTATACATGGGTCATGGTGAAAAGGGAGCCTTCTAGCTAATGCTCACAAACTCAGTTTGCAAGGAAAATTGTGTCTATACCATAACCATATGCAAGGGTCCAATATACACACATATTTAGGGTTCAGGAAGTAGAATCCACTCACCGTGCCATGCCTTTCCATATGCACAGTTATTTGCACAAGACAGTGTGTGTGAAGATCTCCCTTCTTCGACATTTATGTAGCTATGAGTCAGAGTGTGAGTTTTCTCTGTTATCTCCCCAGACTCAGGATTTGCAGCTTATTCATCTGGTTATCCACTCATTAATTCAGGAAATATTTATTGAGCATCTACTATGTGTTGGGTACTCCCCTGTGCACCAGGGATACAACAGTGATCAAAAGAGAAGAATCTCTGCCCTAGTGAGGGGAGGCAGGCAGTGAACAAAATAAGTAAGAAAAATATATAGTGTGTCAATTGGTGATAAGTGCTTTGGAGAATAATAAGGCAGGAACAGGGGACAAGGGGTGGGGGGGCAGTTACAGCAGAGATGGTGGTAGAAAAGTTTCAGTATCAAATAGGGTAATCAGGAAAGGGCTACTGTGTTCTAGGAACAACAAAGAGCCATTGTGGCAGAAGCATAGGGCTGGGAAGTAGTAAGATACAATGGAAAAGGGGGAAAGCCGGTAATTAGTATGTGTCTCTAAAATGTAAGGCCTCTTTTTTTAAAAAATAAAAAATCATACCATTATCACAGCTAAAAATAATTACTGGCCGGGCATGGTGGTTCACGCCTGTAATCCCAGCACTTTGGGAGACTGAGACGGATGGATAGCCTGAGGTCAGGAGTTCGAGACCAGTCTGGCCAACATGATGAAACCCTGTCTCTACTAAAAATACAAAAATTAGTTGGGTGTGGTGGCAGGGTACTAGAGAAGGAGAGAGAACCTTCTCAGGACTCCTGTACATGGGCATGATGTATAGTCTGTAATCCCAGCTACTCGGGAGGCTGAGGTAGGGGAATCCTTTGAACCTGGGAGGCGGAGGTTGCAGTGAGCTGAGATGGTGCCATTGCACTCCAGCCTGAGCAATAAGAGCAAGACTTCGTCTAAAAAAAATTGCCAATAATTTCTTAATATCATCACATATCTGTTGTCTCAGAAATATCATAAGTTAGGGTCCAGATAAGGTCCATGCATTACATTTGTTTGATATGTATCTTAAGTCCCTTTGAATTCTATCTTTCCCTTCCATCTATATTTTTTTCGTTTCTTATAATTTATTTGTTGGAAGAAAGTGGACCATTCATCCTATACAGTTTTCCATAGTCTGGATTTTTGTGATCACATCCCTGTGATATAGTTTACATTTTCCTTTTCCTTGTTTGTATTTCCTGTAAATTGATAGTTGTATCTGGAAGCCTGATCAAATTCAGGCTTAATTTTGAGAAAGGGGTAGCAGAACTACTTCCATTAAGAGGCACACAATGACTGCTGGTCATCTCTCTGTGATGTTAGTTGCCACAGATGCTTCAATTCATAGAGCCATTATTTCATTAGGGGTTCCAAAATGATGATATTCTAATCCGATTATTCTCTCTTATTAGCTGGAATACTTCCATATAGAAAAACTTCCCTTCATCTGCTATTTGATCACCCAGTGTTGCAGTCTTTATAGGAAAGATAGGAATAATGTTTGATTCTCTTTATTTAACAGTACTCAGAATAATGAGTTGGTTCACTAACTCACTCTAAAGAGGACTTCACAAAACTGTTATAATAAACTCATAGATTTAAATATATTTGGACTTTAAATCCATTGCAGTTCTTCATTGAAGCTCCAATGCCCCATCTTTAGCCAGTAGGAGCTTCTTTAAATTGATTCCTTAGGCCTTTTGACATGGCTTCTTCCATGGTTATCTGGTAGCTTCTCTGCTTTCAGATATGAAAAATTGTATAAAGCTCATTGCAGATACCTTCCCCAGGCCTGGAATCTGCCATGTCTTCAAGAAGCCCTGGCTTCTTTTAGTTAGATATGATATTCAAAGACCGTATTTGCCTCTGGATTGGTCATTGTATTTAGGCTTCTCCAATGATAAGAACAGAAAAAAGTTTTGTTGTTGTGTTTTCCTGTTTCTAGATAAATACATCATGATTCAATTACATTTCCAATTCAAAATCAGGATTACAGTTTTCTGGGTCTTTGCTTCACAAGTATGGTTCTGACTATTGTGTGCAAATAAAAGGAGAAAGTACAGAAACTGGGAGACCAATTAGGAGGCCATTGAAATAATTCAATTGAGAGATGGATGGAGGCCTGCATCTGGGTGGTCATGGTGAAGGTAGTAAAAAGTGGTCAGATATGGATATATTTTATAGTTACAGCCAGTTGAGTTTACTGATACATTATACGTGAAGTGTGAGAGAAAGAGGAGTGGAAGACTGAGCCCTTTCTTCCCTCTTTGTTACATATGAGTTGGGTACATACGCTGACACTGCCTGTTTCATCTGTAGCATCCGGATGCAAATGCTGTCCCAGTGCAGTACACCTGGGCAAGGACTTACAGATGGTATGTTATGCAGAGAGCAGAGAGTGCTTGTCACCTCTCCTAGTTCCTTTCAGAGAGATTTTTGAATGCCTCTTGGATTTGGGGATCCAATAGTGGGAAGAGCATCAGGGACTCTGGGTTTACCGTGGGGTGAGCTTGTGCCAGAGAACACAGTTCTTCATTCGCATTCAGCCTGCCTTCATATGTTCAAGAGGCTGGAAAAGGGGAGCTTTTTCTTTCCTTCCTGCCATGCTGTCCTTGGGGTGCAGGTGCCTGAACCTTCTTGTTTGCTCCTTTTTAATCCTTGATACTGGTGCTAGTGCTGTCTACATGTAATGCACCTTGGCAAGGATTCAGATGTAGTGAGCCTTATCTGCAGATGGAAGGACAGAGCCCCTGTACATCGCCTTCCTCTCCTGCTGCCTGCCAGTATTGTTTACTTCCTGTAGGGAGCCAGAAGAGAACAGGACAGCCACGGTCCCCTGAGTGTACTGCCTAGCTAGCACATATAGGAGGATAAAGCTCATTTGTACCCACTGTGTAGGTGTGCACACATGCTGGGAATAATGGAGAATGAATTTACTTTAGTTTCCACTCCCCAAGCACCCCACCTTGTCCCCCAGGATGGACAGACATCTAGGGATGTAGACCTATATATACAGAGTCCCACTGATCAGGTAAGTGGTGGGTGGGTCCTTCCTGCCCTAACTCTGCTCTCTTTGTCCTCCCAGAAAGGGCAGTGAGCTGTCTCGGCGTTTTTCCCTTAAGCAGCGTTGAATGAAGATGTACTTGCTTGTTAATGCTTTCTGCCACGTTCACAGATACACAAATAGTCATATATGCACATGTGCACAAGCAAGGCAGACAGGAGAATGAGCATGCAAGGGTGGGTGCCCAGCATGTACAGATATGTGAGCATACAGGGACAGGAGAGACAGGAGCGTTTTTGTTTTATACTCACAGGGCCGGGTGGTCTTATCTCTCTCTGTCTCTCTTTTTGTTTTATACTCACAGGGCCAGATGCCCCCATCTTTACTCATTCTCTCTCTCTCTCTCTCTCTCTCTCTCTCACACACACACACACACACACACACACAACACACACACACACACAAAGAGTGAAACTTCTGATGTTTTCCATCAAATCCCTTATGTGAAGGGGCATGAACTTTACTGACCTAGGGAGATTAAAGGAGAACCTCATCAACCCACACGTGAGGAGTTCAAGAGGATGAATCTGTGTATCCCCCTTGGCAGGTACTCACACTCACAGATATTCAGACCTCTTCTCTCTCACATGTCCCTTGCATGCAGGAGTTTCACCATCCACCTTAAAAAATGCACATTCGTTCAAACACATATGTACATTAAAATAGAGAGTAAGAGGTAAAAGTAGTGACAGCTGTGTGCCAGGTACTATACTATATTTCATTTTCTTGACACCATTTAAGAGGTAGGCTTTAAATTGCCCTCATTCTTCAAAAGTGTTTAACTTTACCTTGGGAAAATCAGGTCGATTCTCTAAGCTAGTATGTGGTAGAGTGTGCCAAGGTTCGTAGATACCACAGTGCATGGTTTTCCCACTACATTGGTGATTCTCCCAGTGTAGTCCCTGGACCAGTAGCATCAGCGTCACCTGAGACAAGAAATACAATTTCTTGGGTCTCACCCCAGACCTACCAAGTCAGAAAGCTCTGTAACCTGTATATTACCCAAGTCCTCAGGTGATTCTGGTGCATGTGGAACAACTATGCATAGTCACACAAAGCATTTGCGGGGTCATGAGCTTTGGTGTTACATTCATTCTCTCTTTCCTCCCTCTCACACTCCTCTCTCCTCCCAGTCTCTTTGTCTTTGTAGGTTTATACTCTTTTGTTGTTATCTGAGAGAATAGACAAAATATGTGTTCAACTAGACATCTTTAATGCAAAGCTCAAGAACCGTTCTCTTTACTTCTGTATCATCACAAGTAAGTACCTTGTGTGAAGAAGAATGAGCCCTCTTGCTGAACCCTCACAGGGCTTTGTGCTCTGCTCCCCCTCTCTAATCCTTGCTACCTGGGTGAGAGTGCTGTCTGAATGCAATGCACCTGGGCAAGGATTCTGAGAGAGAGAGCTTCATCTTCGTATAGGACGGAGTGCCTTTCTATCCTCCTATCATCCACTCCACAAGTATTTGTTGACTACCTTTTCTGTACAGACTTGGCCCCTGCCTTCCTGCATACTAAGTTGGGCAATGAGCATACAGTTGCTAACAAGACATGCCTGGTCTCTACCCTCATGGAGCTATAGTTGAGGAAGAAGAATGGAATTCCTCATAAGCCATTACACCTACATGCCCTGAGAGTGGGTGGGCCACAAGGTGGACTTCTCATTACCACTGTCACCCATAAACACACACAAAAGCATGAATCTTCTCTGATCTCACGTGGAACTCTGCAGGAGAAAATATTCTCTGCCTTTCTGTACAGTCCCTAGTAAATAACACTGTATATACATGAGAGCGAGACTTGGTTGTAGCTACACATGCACACATACAAACACACATGAAGGGCAGGTGCCAGAGCCTTCTTGTCTGCTTCCCCTCTCGAATCCTTGGAACCTAGGTGTGAGTGCTATTTCAATGCAACACACCTATTCAAGGATTCAAAGAGGTTGAGCCTTGTCTGCATGTAGAAGGACCAGCAACCTGTCCCCTTCTTTCACATGTTCGTGTTTGTGGTGAGGTGCCAGATCCTGCATTGGGTGGTGGAGATACAATGGTAAATAAGACAGCTAAGGTCCCTGGGCTCTGTAGAGGGCACCTGTGGGAGAATGGACTTCATCATTACCCTGGACAAGCTTGCACCTCTTTCTGTTTACTCCCAGCTTACTAAGTGTCAGATACTGTAATGGGGAAACACACATTGGGTGATGAGACTTGCACAGCCAGTCTTTGCTCTCAACAAGCTTATAGTTTACCAGAGGAACAGAAGGAAATAAAGTATCCCCATTTTCTGTACCATCTTCCAACATGTGCATGTACACATGTGTCCACATACACAGTTTGTCCTAGCCTCCTGGCTAGGCCCCAAATACATCCAGCACATGCAGACCCTCAAGTGTGATCTGAAAAAGATGTCACTCACATCTTTTATTCTAGTACAAGGTTTTGTCTGAGAGGGCATGTCCATGTGGTCTTGTGCATGGGGATGAATACATATGCTATCCCTGTGGAGAGGCATCTGTCTTAGCTAATGCACACAGAGATACTTTGCAGGGATGGGACCATGAAAGTCAAGTATACACAGAGATATACATGCAGGGTGCAGGTGCCTGAGCCTTCTGCTCTGCTCTTCCTCTCTAATCCTTTGTCCCTGGGTAGGAGTGCTTTCTGAATGCAATGCACCCAGGCAAGGATTCTGCAAGGGGGAGTGCCATCTTCCCATAGGACAGAGAACTTCTACCTCCTCCTTCCATCCTTTCTACGACTATCTGTTGAGTACCTACCTACTCTATTGCAGGTGCTGTCTTGGGCAGTTGGCCCACAAGAGAATGAGCCACATCTGGTTCCCTACCTTCACGGAGTATACAGTCCAGGGAGGAGAATGGACTCCTTCTCATTCATTATGCCTGCATGTCCTGAGGGTGGATGGGGTGCAGATTGGGACTTGTTGAGCACCCCTGAACACACACACACACACACACACACAACCTGGTGTCACTCAGATACTTGTTGGAGAATCTGCTAAACTTCAGTACAATCTCACATAAATGCACTGCGTGCAAGAGAAGGTGGCCAACTTGGTTACGCACACAGAGACATACAGAGACATGTCCTCACAGAGTGGGCCCTCTGACCTGGTGCATCACCCACATTCTTTCAGCCTGTGTGCCAGCCTTGACTCACTGTCCCTGTTCAAGAACTCCAAGGGAAGAAACCTTGTCTACATTTAAAAGGACAGAGCTTTTGCACATCAACTCTCCTTCCTTTCCCTTCCTTCCACAGATGTTCAAGTGTCTACTAGACAGCAGGTATTATAACAAAGATCAAAATGGACAGGTTGCTACCCTACATTCTGGTAGGGACTCATAAACACACCAGACATGAATGTTGTGGACAAATAGGCCACTGTTCACAAGAATGAAATCGATCTGTATGTTCCTTGTTACCCAGTCTGCATGCACAAGCATGTGCAGGTTCTGCTCGAGTGAAATTCTCAAATGTCCCCCCTCCTTGTACACCTAGACACACTCAGACGCACGGCCCTGCATGCAGAGAACCCCACCTACTGAAACAGCAGGAGATGGAGCCTGTCGTGCTCTCCTCTCTCCCATTCCCAGCATGCAAACCAGTGAGCTTCCTTAGCTCTCCCATACATAGAGATTAAATGAGGGAATTCATCTTATTGCTACCTTCCTTCTTGCTGCTGCCGTGTATGGGAGAGATACTTTTCATTACTTTTTTGTACAGTCACATATGAACACACTATATGCCGTGAGCCTTCCCTGTAAACTCATGTGAACACATGCGTGCACACACACACACACACACTCTCTGTGTGGCTCCTTAGGCCTTCAGCCCTGCTCCCCCTCTTGAATCCTGGTACCTGGATGCAAGTGCCGTGTCAATGCGGTGCACCCGGGCAAGCATTCCAAGGCTAAGCCTTTTCTGCATAAAGCAAAGAACACCTGTTCATAGTCCCCATCCTTCATTCATGCCTTTAACAAGCAGAGGGGGAGCTCCTGTCATGCACCAGACATGGAGAGACAGGGTGTCCAAGAAAGACGCAGAACTCATCCTCACATGCCTAGTGAGTATGTTTAAGAGAAGGAACTTCCGTCGCCCACATGGTTCATGCATACGCATGTGCCAGAGAGTGAGTCTTCCCATCATCCCCTCCCCAACCCCCCAACAGTGCTCAGGTAGAGAACCACAAAAGGTGTGTCCCCTCTGTACACAGAGCTGCAGCCACGGTGTGCATAGGATAATGAGTGTCATTAACAGCATCTTCTCACTCATGTCCGGTGTGCAAGACAGTAGGCTTTCTACTTGCTCCTTACGCAGCCAGAACTTGAAAGAAAGTGGCCCTACTTGTCACTCATCTCACACATGCATATGAAGAAAGACACTTTACCTTTGTATGGTCATAGGCAAATCACCCATGAGCTAGAGGGTGCTGTTTCTTATGTACACACACACACACAAACATAATAGATCTGAAGATGCTTGAGTCTTCTATTCAGGTTGTCCCTCTCTTTCATTCTTGGTAGTTGAGTACAAATGTTACTCCAGTCCATTGCCTTGTACAAAAATTCAGAGAGGGAATTTCATCCACGTTTAAAAGCATAGAGTCTTTATATCACCCCTCTATATCCCATTCTTCATTTCTTTAAGGTACATTTAGAGCAGTGGTTGTGGTTCTCAGTGTGGTTCCTGGACCAGCAGCATCTGTATCACCTGGGAACTTGTTCAAGATGCCAATTCTTGGGCCCTGTCCCTGACCTACTACATCATAAACCATGGAAATCTGTACTTTACCAAGGCTCCCAGTTGATTCTGATGTTCATGTAAGTTTGAGAATGACTGATTTAGTGTAAATGCTAGGGACAGTGATAAGCTTGTCAGGTGAAGGGTGGAAGAGAATGAGCTCCTGCATTTGCTCATGTATGTTTCCAATGTTGAGTCTGTGAAGACTGTGGCAAGGAGGCCCTCATTTCATTACTCACTCCACTTCCTCCATAACCACACATTCAGTGAGCACATGAGGCTAAGTGAACACACAGCAAATACTTTATTAGGGAATAGCCTCAGCACTGCTGCTCCACTTCCCCAGACGTGCACTTGACACTTTAATCTCTCTCTCTCTTTCTCTCTCTCTCTCTCTCTCTCTCTCTCTCTCTCTCCCTCCCTCCCTCCCTCCCCGTGTGCAGAAGAATGAACTGCTCCTTCTCCCATACCCATTGCATATCGGAGTTGTGAATTCTCAAAACACCTCCTGTGTGCATGGATTACAGGAGGGTGAGCCCTGTCATCGTGAATCTTCTGCTGAACAATTCAAGCAGCCTGTGTTTATTGATCACTTTTGACGTGCCATGAGCTGTGCTGGGAGTACCCTGCTGAGTAACGGACAGTGTCTCTCTCCAAGACTTCCTATCAACTGGAGGTGTTAGGTGCCTAGACTTTCCCAGACCTAGACAACAGACACAGTGGTGTGTCAGGAATTGAGCATTCTCACTCTCTTATGAATACACACGCATGCACTGTGAATGCATGTGCACACACGTGTAAGTGTAGAAACATTTCTGTACAAAGCTGAAAGGAAGGAGCCTTCTTATCTATACTTCCCTGCAGGAGTGTGAAATTCCTTGCCACACACACTCAGATGCATGCCTGGTGTGCAGGTGCCTGGATTTTGATTTTTGCTTGCCCTCTCCTAGTGTTGCAGCCTAGGCACAAGTGCTGTCTTAGCAGGGCAATGGGCTTGTGCAAGGATACCAGGTTGTGAGCATTGCCTATGTGTAGGACACAGCCTGTCCATCCCTTCTCTTTCCTTACCTCATTCTTTCAGTCAGTCATTTGTGTGTGCATGTTTTTGGTCCATTCATTTATTCATCCCTTTAACAAATTTACTGAGTTCCTGCTGTTTGGGAATGCCACAGTAAACTAACCTATTAGAGATGCCGACCTTACTATCTAGCAGGCTAAGCTCATGGAGAATAAACATCCTCATGTCATCCAACTTCCTGTGGATACATGGGCTCAGGGTGCCAGAAATCAGGCTGCTCTTTGTCCCCTCACACAGACATGGGTACCCCGTGCAAATGCATGTTGTGTGCACATCCTCAACCTGCTGCTCTGCTTGCCCTTGTATCCTTGCCACCTAGATGTGCATGCTGTCTCAGTGCAGCACCTATTCCAGGACTCTCAGAGGGGTCCTTTTCTGCCTGTAGACAGACAAAGTGCCTGTGAGTCACCACTTCCTCCTCCCTCTCTTTCCCCTCTACCTCCCTTTCACAAGTATTGAGCACTTAGTACATGCTAACACTGTGCTGCCAGGGCAGTGGGCATATGGTAGCACACAAGATGAACTTGGTTCTTGCCTCAAAGAATATGTGTAGGAGAACTGACTTTTTGTCACCTAGTATTCCTGCATGTGTTGAGTTTGTGTGGGCCACAAAATGGGACTTCTTATTGACACCCTCTCCCAACACATACACAGTGCAAGACTTTCATTCCTGTTCCCACACAGACCTGTGTAACAGGGAACCTTCTCTGCTTCGAGCATAGCAGGTGCCCAAGCCTTCTTCCCTGCTCCCCCTCTCTAATCCTTGCTATCTGGGTGCTAGCGCTGTCTCAATGCAATGCACCTGGGCAAGGATTCAGAGAGGGAGAGCTCGACTGTACCAAGGACAGAGAGCCTAGACATCACCCTTTCCTCCCTCACCTGTCATAGTTTTTGAGTGATGGGTGTGTGTTGGGGAAGCACAGAACAGAATAGTAAGGGACTTCAGGTGCAATGGTGGGCTTGTCTGTGTGTTAGAATAAATGTCCTTATTAAATCATGTCCATGTGTGCAGGTATCTCTGTGTTCCCCATCTGCTTTCTACACACAGAGTGGTAGGCAGGAACTAGAGTCTTCGGATGTGCTCCCTCACTTCCTTCCAACCTAGATGTGAGTACTGTCTCAAGTATTAAGTCAAGGATTCAATGAGAGGGAGCCTTGCCTACCTGTATGTATATATGTGGACTGAGTGCATATATATCTCTTTTCTTGCCTTCCTGAGTATGTCTTGAGTTTCTAGAGTATAACAGGTACTCTTTTTAGTGTTAAGGATGTAGTGATGAACAAGAGAGGCAAAATCACTGGATGTGGTTTGTCAGCTGTAGGAGAATGAATTTCAGACAGGTGGGCCCAAAGATGGGGGGCCAAAGAGAGAGTCTTCCTATTTCCCCAACTCCATCCCCTCTGAGGACAGGGAGATACACACATTCATGAAGCTGTACACTTACAGATGTATAGGAGTTGGAGCTTATAAGCCGCCCCTCATCTTCCAGGACATGCAGGCAGAACTATGATCTGCCCTTAGATGCCTACTACAGATGCCTTTTGAATTAGAGAGGGGGTGAAGAGCAACAGACCCTTCTTATTGCTGATCTTGTATGCACACCACACAACGTGAACATGAGAAAAGCCTATATCTTTATATTACCTTACTCTAGTCACATAGAAATGGACTATATATGTCTCTGTTTCAGTATATCCCTCTCTGTGTCAGTTTCTCTGTCTGTCACCTAGGGAGTACAGGTGCCCATGATCTGATTCACTCCCCTCCTCCCATCCTTAGTGCCTGAGCCTGAGTGCTTTCTACTGTGACCTCAGCAGTATTCTTCAGTTGTTACTCTCTACTTAGTGAAGCTGATCTATTCATTCCTACCCTTCTTAGCACTTTTACCCATTGCCCATTGCAAATTTGTGATGTTCAGATCAGTGTAGCAATATGGTATTATAAATAGTGGTGACAGAGACAGAAAGAGACAGACACTCCATTTCAGTCCTTCTCAAGTTCTTAAACAGTTGGGACTTGTAGATTCTGATCCTTGGTCCTTCTTCTCTCCCAGATTCTCCCAATCTAATCTGCAGTAAAGATTCACGTTATTTAATATGTGCTCCTTACCTTTCACATACTCTAAAATCTCATTTTGGTTACTGCTCAGCCTTAGTCTTATTTTCTCAGACTTTACATCTTTCCTGATGCCCTCCAGGAACTTGTTAGAAATAAACTCTCAGGCCTCACCTCAGACCTAGGTAATCAGAAAGTCAGGAGTGGGGCCCAGCAATCTGTTTTAACATAATCCAGGTGATTATGATGCATACTAAAGTTTGAGAACCATTGGTTTAAAAGACTTAAAATTTCTGTTCTGTAGTTACTAGGGAGATGCCTGTGTTACACAGGATGATTTTTAGCATCAAAACTTTCTTATGTGTAAATTGTTCTTTCAGTTTCCTTTGATTTTTAAAACTTAATAGACTTTTTTTAAAAGCAGTTTTAGGTTTACATAAAGATTGAATGGAAAGTACAGAGTTGTCATATATTCTCCACTCCAGTTTCCGCTGTCAACATCTTGCATAAGTGTTGTACACTTGTTAAAATTGATGGACCAGTGTTGAAACATTATTAATAAATAAAGTCCATAGTTTACATTTGAGTTTCCTCTTTGTGTTATACATGCTATGGGTTTTGACAAGTGTATAATAACGTGTATGACCATTATAGTATTATACAGAATAGTTTCACTGCCCTGAAATTCCTCTGAGTTCTGCCTATTTATCCCTCCTCCCCCACCCTAAACCCCTGGCAACCACTGATGATTTTACTGTCTCCATAGTTTTGCCTTTTCCAGAATGTCATATAATTAGAATCATACATTATACAGCTTTTTCAGAATGGTTTATTTTTACTTAGCACTATGCGTTTAAGGCTCCTCATATCTTTTCATGGCTTGATAGCTCATTTCTTGTCTTTCATTTTTTTCTCCATTTATCCCATATAGTAACCAGATTATTTCTTTTTATCACTGCATAACATTCCATTGTCTGGAGGTACCAAAGTTTATTTATCTATTCACCCACTGAAGGGCAGCTTGGTTGCTTCTACATTTTGGCAATTATGAGTAAAGCTGCTATAAGTGTTTGTGTGCAGGATCTTGAATGGACATAAGTTCTCAACTCACTTGGGTAAATACCAGGAAGTGTTGCTGGATCATATGGTAAGACTATGTTTAGTTTTGTAAGAAACCGCCAAACTGTCCTCCAGAGTGGCTGTACCATTTTGCATTTCCATCAGCAGTGAACGAAAGTTCCTGTTACTCCATATCCTCATCAGCATTTGGTTTTCTTAGTGTTTCAGATTTTAGGCATCTAATAGGTATGTCTTCTTATTCTTGAGCTTAAAGAGTTTCTTTCTTACATATTTTGGATACAATCCCTTTCTCAGATATGTATTTTGCAAATTTTTTTTCCATGTGTGATTTGCTTTTTCATTCAATTAACAGTGGCTTTTGCAGATCAGAAGTTTTTAATTATAATGAAGTGCAGTCTATCAATTTTTTCTTTCATGGATCATACGTTTGGTGTTGTATCTGAAAAGTCACCACCTAACCTAAGGTCACTTAGATTTTAGCCTATATTATTTTTCTAGGAGTTTTATAGTTCGGTGTTTTACATTTAGGTCTGTGATCTGTTTTGAGTTAATTTTTGTGAAAGTTGAAGACCCATCTCTAGATTCTTTTTTTTTTTTGCATGTGCATATCCAGTTGTTTCAGTACCATTTATTGAAAAGAATATATTTGTGTCATTGTATTGCCTTTGCTCATTTGTCAAAGATCCATTGACTGTACTTTTGTGGGTATATTTCTGGACTTGTTCTGTTCCATCCATTTATATTCTTATGCCATTATCATACTGTCTTGATTATTGTAGCTTTATAGTAAGCCTTGAAGTTGGATAGTGTCAGTCCTCTAACTTTGTTCTTCTCTTTCAAAATTTTGTTGGCTATTCTGGGTCATTTGCCTTTCTGGATAAACTTTAGAATCAATTTGTTGATACCCACAAAATAACTTGCTGGAATTTTGATTGGAATTGCACTGAACCTGTAGATCAAGTTGAGAAAAACTTGCTTCTTGAAAATATTGAGTTTTCCTATCCATGTTTATGGAATATCTATTTATTTAGATCTTTGATTTGTTTCATCTGAGTTTTGTAGTTTTCCTCATGTAGGTCTTGTACATATTTTGGTTAGTTTTATACTTAATTATTTTATTTTTGAAACTAATGTAAATAGCATTGTGTTCTAATTTTCACATTCTAGTTTATCATTGCTAGTGTATGAGAAAGCAGTTGATTTTTGTATATTAACCTTATATTCTGCAACCTTGCTATAGTTGCTCATTTGTTTCAGGAGTTTTTTGTGGACTCTTTAGATTTTCTACATAGACAATCATGTCATCAATGAAAAAAAAGTTACATTTCTTTCTTCCCACTCTCTATATCTTTTACTTTCCTTCCTTGTCTTTTTGCATTAGCTAGGTCTTTCAATAAGATGTTGAAATGGGTTGGTGAGAAGGTATATCCTTGCTTTGTTCCTAATGTTACTGGAAACACCTTGAATCTTATACAATTAAATGTTAGCTGTAGGTTTTTGTAGATGTTCTTTATCAAGTTGAAGAAGTTTGCCTCTATTCCTAGTTTAATTAGAGTTTTTATTACAAATGGGTGTTGGGTATTGTCAGATGTGTTTTCTGTGTTGGTTTGTGTGATCATGTGATTTTTCTTCTTAAGTCTGTTAATACGCTAGATTATGCTAATTTATTTTTGAATGTTGACGTAGCCTTCCATAACTGAAATAAATCCCACTTGGTCATGATGTATATGTAATTCTTTTTATATATTGTTGTGTTCAATTTGCTAATATGTTCAGGATCTTTGCATTTATGTTCATGGGAAATACTGGTCTGTAGTTTAGTTTTCTTGTAATTTCTCCATTCAGTTTTGGTATTAGGGTAATGCTGGCCTCATAGAATGAATTAAGAAATGTTCCTTTTGCTTCTATCTTCCGAAAGAGATTGTAGAGAACTGGTACAATTTCTTCTTTAAATGTTTGGTAGAATACACTAGTGAATCCATCTGGGTCTAGGGCTTTCTGTCTTGGAAGTTTATTTATTAGTAGTTCAGTTTCTTTAATAGATACATGCCTTTTCACATGATCTGTTTCTCCTTGCATGAGTTTTGGTAGATTGTGTATTTCAAAGAGAATTGATCCATTTCATCTGAATTACCAAATTTGTGGGCACAAATTGTTAATACTCCTTTATTTTTTGTGTCCATGTGATCGATAGTGATGGTCTCTATTTTATTTTTTCCTTAATTATTTTTAAGTTGACATATAATTATACATATTTGTGGGATACACAGTGACATTTTAATACATACAATGTATAGCAATCAGATCAGGGTATTATTTTATTTTTGATATAAGTAATTTGTGCCTTCCCTCTTTAATGCTTAGTTAACCTGGCTAGAGGTTTATCAATTTTGTTGATCTTTTCAAAGAACCAACTTTTGGTTTTGTTGACTTTATTGATGTCCTGTTTTCAGTTTCGTTGATTTCTGCTCTCTGCTTTAATTTTTATTATTTCTTCTCATCTGCTTACTTTGGATTCAATTCTTTTTTTTTTAATTACCTAAGGTGGAGGCTTAGATTATTGATTATATATCTTTCTTCTTTACTAATATGTGCATTCAATACTATAAATATCTCTCTAAGCACTGGTTTCACTGCATCCCACAAATTTTCATAAGTGTTTTTTTCATTTTCACTTAGTTCAAAATGTTTTTTTAATGTGATATTTAGAAGTGTATTTAATCTCCAAGTATTTGAGAGTTTTTCAGCTTCATCTTACTGATTGCTAGTCTAATTCCATTGTTGTCTGAAAGCATATTTTGCATGATTTTTGTTCTTTTAAATTTGTTAAGGTATATTTTATGGCCCAAATATTGTCTGTCTTAGTAAATGTTCTGTGTGATCTTGAGAAGAATATGTATTCTGCTGTTGTTAAGTAAAGTATTTTATAGACATCAGCTTGATCTAGTTGGTTGATGGTGCTGTTCAGTTTAACTATGTCTTTACTGATCTTCTGTCTGCTGTATCTGTCAATTACTAATACAAGTGTGGTGAAGTCTCCAACTGTAATAGTACATTCATCTGTTTCTCCTTGTATCTCTATCAGTTTTTGCCTCATATGTTGACACTGTTGTTAGGTGCATATTTATTAGAGATTATTATGTGTTTTTAGAGTATTGACCCCTTTATCATTATGCAGTGCTCCTTTTAATCTCTGATAATTTTCCTTGCTGTGAAGTCTGCTCTGTCTGAAATTAATATACCTACTCCACATTTGTTTTGACTAGTAGTAGCATGTTATATCTTTCTCTGTCTCCTTGAAGAGAAGATTTCTGAAGATGTCTGTTGTAATTCTGTCCTTGCTTCTCTGTAGGTAAAAGATAAGGTATTTGTTTTACCCCAGCAACTTTCAAGATTTTTTTCCTTTGATTTTCTGCAGTTTGCATATGATATGCCTAGGTGTAGATTTTTTTTTTTTTTATTCATCCTCCTTAATGTTCTCTGAGCTTGCTGGGCCTGTGGTTTGGTATCTATTATTAATTTGGAGAAATTTTTAGTCATTATTACTTTATGTATTTCTTCCATTTCTTTCTTTTCCTTTTGGTATTCTCGTTATATGTCTTTTTTAATTGTTCCACAGTCCTTGGACATTCTGTTCCTTTTTCATTTTTTTCTCTTAAAATTTCAGTTTTGGAAGTTTTTGTTGCTATTTCTTCAAGCTTGCTCATTCTTTCTCTGCTGTGTCCAATTTATTGATGAGCCTATCAAAGGCATTTTTTTTTTGTATTTTTTTTGAAAGAAAAAGAGAGAAAAGAAGAATGAAAGAAAGAGTGAAAGAAAGAAAAAGAATGAAAGAGAAAGAAAGAGGAAGAGAAAGAGGGAGAGAAAGGCATTCTTTATTTCTGTTATGGTGTTTTTGATTTCTAGCATTTTCTTTTGATTCTTTCTTAGGATTTCCATCTCTCTGCTTACATTGCTCATCTGCTCTTGCATGTTGTCCGCTTTTTCCATTAGGGCCTTTAGCATATTAAACATAGATATTTTAAATTGCTGTTATACTTATTCCAACATTACTTCCATACCTGACTGTTTATTTTCATGCAGTGTTTTTTTTTCTTTTTTTGTCCTCTAGTATACCTTGTATTTTTTTGTTGAAAGCTAGACATGATATACTGAATAAAAGTGACTGAGGTAAATAGGCCTTTGGTGTAAGGTTTATGTTTATCTGGATAGGAGTTAGGCTGTGTTTACTGTTTGCTGTAACTTCATGTGTCAAAGACTAAGATTTCCACTAGTGTCTGTTTTGTCTCTTGTGTATTTGGGTTTCTGTTTCCCTAGAGACTTCTTAACTAAGGTTCAAAATGTACAATTCTTTCAGTCGTATACCTCTGTTATAATACAGGATCTCTATAGAAGTTGTGATAAAATGATAGTGGAAGCAGTCTATAATCATATGATTAGGTTTCAGTTTTTTAGTGAGCCTGTGCCCTCAGTTATGACTTTGACAAATGCTCCTCCATTTTGTTTTGTTTTGTTTTTTCCCCACTTAGGTGAGAAAGGAATGCTGGTGGGAGATAGAGTTAGATATTGACTTTCTCCCAAGTTCGTTAGGCTCTGGTAAAATAGTTGCTCATGAAGATACGCCTTATAAGAAGAACCAAATGCTCTGGTTGTAATTGCAAAATGACTGTTTCCCCTTCTCCTGCTGGAAGCAGGAAGAGATTTTTCTCTGATCTTCACTGTAAGAACAAGAATGTTTTAGGGCTCTTGGAGGTAAAACTCTTGAAAGTGTGATGTACTCCTAAGACTGGGCCCCCTGGGGTTTTTAAACTCTTGAACTTATCCACACTCAGCCTCCAGCTATTTATTCTTCAGTTACAGTTTAAGTTTTTCTATCCCAGAGAACTTAACTGTAAGTTTCTGTTCGTGTTCCTATGGAAGTTTCTGTTCATGTAAGCTATGATTCTCTGTATCTTTCTGTTTCTCTAATTTGGGGGGCAGCAGTTTGCCCTGTGATCTCAGTTCTCTGATGGAGCTATGAAGAGTTGTTGATTTTCAGTTTGTTCAACTTTTTTCTGTCTTTTTTTTTTATTGTAAGGATGGGAATGATGACTTCCAACCTCCTTATACACTGGACTGGAAACTGGAAGGCTTCCTTTGATTTTTACTTGGATATTTGCATCCACCTTTTCTTTAGCCTTTATCAGTGTTGATGCAGATATGTCCTTTTTCTGTTTCTTTCACTTCATTTTATTGTATACATTCCCTGATGCAAGAAGTTTTTTTTTAATTTTAGTATATATGAATTAATTTTATATCTTTCTAGATCAGATCTAATTTTGTCTGTTCTTCACCTCTGGGACAAATATACTATTCTGTGTTTTTTTAAAAAAATCAACTTTTTAAAAACTCATCTGGAATGTTTGTACTGTGGTATATGTTGTAATTCTGCATTCTCCATTTCGATACCGAGCGGTTTCTCAACTATTTACTAAAAAGTGATTCATTCCTTATATTTGTGTTGCTTCTGGTTTATCAACTATTAAGTTCAAATAGTTTGGATCCATTGCCAAACTTCCTGTTCTTAACCCAGTGCCATAAGGTTTTGATGATTGCTTCTTTGTAGAAGACCAAAATCTACAGGATAAATTTGCCATATTTATGTTTAAGAAAATACATATACTAGTATCTGTGCCTACTTATTCTTCTAGATGAATATCACTACCAATCTGTCAAGTTAAATAAAGGATGCCATGGGGACTTTAGATTAATATACAGATGTAACATAATTCATATTAGAGTCTGTTTCATTCTTGGTATATTTAGACTTTCCAACCAAGAGCATACTATATCTCTGTTGATTTATATCTTCCTCTTTTCATTTTTATTTGGCTTTTTATAAATTTTAAAGCAATATTGTGTTTCAGGTTTATGTCTCTATGACATATGAATTCTATTATCATTATATTTTCTAGTTCTATGGTGATATGTAGGAATGCAGTTTTTTGTTGCTTTACCTTGTAATTCTGAGTTCATATATTACTTTTTGCTATTTTTAGTTGGTATTTTTAGAGTTGTATAGGTATGTATTCATATAATCCAAACTCGAATACCATATATCTTCCTTTTCTATATGCGTTCCTCATTTTTGTCCTTTTAAAGCTTTTCTTGTACCATGTTAAATATAATTGGCAATAAGAGGTATCATTGCCTCCCTGTATTAAGGGCAATGGTATTTTGCTTCTTGGTTTTTTAATTTAGATGTTCTATATCATGTCAAAAAAGAAATCCTCTACGTGGAACATTTTAAATAAAGAATGACTGTAGATTTGAAAATCAATTCTTGACATCTATTGAGGTAATTATGGATTTTAAAGTTTTATCTGTTAATCTGATAACTTATGTTGGTAGTTTCCCATGTGATACTGGTCTTGCATTCCTGGAGTAATTCCTTTTTATATATAGCAGGCAAATCTTTCAACGTGATGCTGTATTTAGTTTGTTAAAGTTTTTTTTTAGGAGTTTTACATGTATGTTCCAAAGTGAAAGTGATCTGTACATTTCTAATGTTGTCTTCCTCAGGCCTGGTAGACCCTTGTCCTTGCTCCTCCAGGGTGCTTCTCTATACTTCCCATTTATCACACTCTTGAAAGCCTGTAGAACAGGATATTTGTTATCATATCTGAAGAATCTCTGAGATAACACCAAAGAAAAGCTGATTTGCTAAGGGAAGATAGCATATTATTGTTTTAATTTTAATTTACCTGAATTTTTAAAGACATTAAAAAACAAATTATCTACCAATGTCTTTGCCTATTCATCTGTTAGAATCTAGTTTTAATGATTTAAACAATCTCTTTCTATAGGCTGTTACTCCTTTGGCAGAATTTACAGGAAATATTACTTTGTCATTTGCTTTATTTTCCCAGCTCTCCACATGGTCTCTTCTGACTGGTTTGTCCTCTTCCTTATCAGCTGTGGGTGTTGCCCAAGTATAATTTGTCCATGCTGAGTTCTTCCTCTACTTCAGGCATTCTCACGGTACAGTCTGTGAGTTCTTGAGACCCTTTTAGGGGGTCTTTAAGGTAAAAACTATTTTCATATTAATATATTATTTGCCTTTTTTACTCATTTTCTCATGAATATACAGTGGGATTTTTCTGGAGACTGTAGTATAGGTGAAGATGTCATTGCTCTGGGATCTAATAGAATATGTTAAGCAGAATCCAGCAATCCTCTATTAACCCACACATTTGAGTGTTGTGACATTTAAATAAATCATTATATATTTTAAACATTTTTGTGTTAATTTCATATGCAATAAATATCTATAGTTTAATCCATATAAATAAAAGCTCTTTAAGGGTCCTTAGTAATTGTGATGACTAAAAGGATCCTGAGAACAAAAAGTTTGAGAACTGCTGCTCTGGTATTGCCTGTTCAGAGTCCTTATCTTTTTCTCATGACCCCTACTCATCTGTAAGGATGACTCCCAGATGAAGACTACCTGTAAGAAGAAGCACTGTTATTTCCTCCTGGAATTCTCACCAGAAATACCTGAAATTCTAACAGGTGGAGAAAGTGCTGTGGGTTAAGAATTAGTCCAAGTCTCTGAAATAAACACGTTCTATGGCACTCACAGATTAACATGCAAGATTTTGTATTTCATTTCCATTTCTCAAAATAAAGTAACTAAAATTGGAAATGTATAAGCTAGATTGTTTTCTGAGCCCTCTCTTTGTGTCAGGCACTTAGGAGCACAGATTTAAGTAACTCTGTCCTTGAGTAGCTCAAAGTATAGTGGGTAGACAGAAGGTGATTTTATGTGTGTGCCAGTTCCTATTGCTTTCACTGTTATAATTCAGATTGTCTTAATGTTTTATTTTTTGTTGTTTTTTTTTATTTTAAGTTATATGGCAATAGTTATATCTTGGTTAATTGTATAATGCATCTCTTATCCCCTTCTTCGTCTTGCATTCTTGCTTTTCCGTGTTTGCAGTATCTGGCATATATTACTTACCCAGAATGCCATGTATAGGTCAACAGATACTTCTGTGGAGCAAAAAAAAAAAAAAAAAAGAAAGAAATAGAAAAGCTTATTGCTTCTCTGTGCTTGCTACCATTGGAATATGTGACATGCTTTATATTTTCATTTGCGGGGTCATGTGTATCAGCTCACCTGTTGTTTTATACATTTGTTTTTGCCAAATGGGTTAGTTGAGATGGTACTAATTTATTTGAACCAATACCTGTCAATGTCACTAGTAAAACAGGATGCCAGTAAGCCATACCACAAACTAGCACCATCCTGTCCACCCCCCTCAAGGGCTTTTGTCTTGATCTTAGTACGATTATTGGGAATGTGTACTTTTCCTTTCCTTTCCCGTCTTTCTCTTCCAACCTAAATAACCTACATTGAAATTGGAAATAGCAAACTGCCTTATCAGCCCTTTCCTCCTCTTCTCTTCCAGCCTATTACTGCCACACTTACCTCCTAAAATGATGTTTTTATCATGTTGCTCCTCAAAAATCTCAGTGACTACATTGACTTCCCAGGTCCTTCATGACCTGTCTCTATCCATTTGTTCATAGACACCTTCTTGGTCTTCTAGCCAAGCACAAATGCCACCTTCATTCTTTTTTCTTCATTCTTCATTTCTTCAAGTCTTTGGTCATTTTGTTTCCTGGGCCTGGAATACCTTGTCTCCTCTATGAAGTCTCTAGCTTACAATCTCCCATTCCGTTTTCGGAATGCCAGTTGTATTTTTATTCTAACAGTTTAACACCTAGCTGCTGTGTAATTGCATGGTGTGAAGGTTTTCTCCCCAACTAGATCATAAATTCCTTGAGACTAATGATGAAGTAATAAACTCTTTTTATATCCCTAATTCCCTTCCCTCATAGGGCAAGGTAAAGATTTATTGAGTGTCAGCCATATAAATATGTTGATTACCTGTTAACCCTTCCTCCCCAACTGGAATACTCCTCAGTAAGCATTTATTGAACACCTACTCTGAGACAAAACTGGGGTTGCTAGAACAACAGAAGTGAGAAGGACATGGTATAGTCACAAGACTCAAGTAGAAGAGTTTATGCAGTCAACATAGATTTGTGAACGAAGGGAATGTTGAGAGGAAAGCCTATTTGAGCTGGCCCTAGGTATGTTGAATAGAGTTTTACCATACTGAAAAAAGAATGGAGGTGGGGGTGGGTGCGATTCCACATAGAGCAGCCTGCCTGAGCACAGGCATGGAGGCCTGAAAGTAAGTGGCCTAGGTAGGGTATAGCAAATTTGTGGCAGGAGGTAAGTGTTGGTGTAGATGGGATCCAGGTTTGACAGGGCCCTGAATGCCATGCAAAGAAGTTTAAACTTAACTCTATAGGAAATGGGGAACCAGCTTATAATTTTAAGCAAGAAAGTGACAAAGAGCATGTCAGCTTTGTACCACAAATATCAAACAAACAACAATTTCCCCTGATTGTTCTCCTCACTAGTTCTCAATTGCATGACAAGTCCTATCTGTAATCCTCTAGTTGGGAAAATAAATCAAATCCCGTTACATTTGTTCTTGGCCTGCCCCAAATTCTGGCTGACCTCAGACTTGTGGACATCTAGAAGTTTAATTTCTTCCAGATGTGCATTCTCTGGACTGACATGTCATAGCAAAGCCCCAGCGTGTTATAGAAAGAGCACTGGGCTTGGAGTTCAACTACATATGTGTTCAAATCTCAAGTCTAAGGAACACTGAATTGGTTTCTCATTATTCTGCAGCTTTAATTTTTTCTCTCGAACATTCTAAAGACTGTATCAAAATGGGCAATATCACTTTCACCGTGGGCAAATACCACTTTCACTTTTACTGATTGTATTCATAACATCTGTTCTGTTTGATTTACTTGCTTCTTCTAACTTTCTTTTGTTGACCGTTTCTTTCTATGCATTTATTAAGGGGACACTTTATAACCCAAACAGTGAACCAGATAGCTGCTCCAGGAAATGTTTGAAGTGAGGCAGCTCAATTTAGCTGGATTGTTCTGTGTCAGTGGGTTACAAGAAGAAGTTCATAAGGTCTCTATGAGGAAACAAAAGTTTTCCAGCTTTTCCTTTGTTGGGTCTTCATCTTATAGCATCATTATTTCATTTTAATGAATTCCCAGAACAATAGATACACCCATCTGAAACTATGACTGCAGGACACATTCCAAAGCCAGAGATAAATTATTTTTGGACTCCCTGTACTTTTACTTCCTATGATTTGTTTGGCTAATGTAGAGTTGCTGGAACCATGTATTTTAAATCACTTCCTGAGTGAAACACATAACCAGCGGGGGGAGAGAGAGGGAAGGGAATTCTGCATTACTTTGCAAATTTTCTTGCTTTTTCTTTCTGTGCTAGTCACCATATGGGACTCATGTGCATTTAATAAATTTACACTAAAAGAAAATTTACTGAGTTGTGCTACTCTCTTAGCTTCAGTTCTTCTCATCGGCTAAAATAGTTACTGTTTTTAGCTAAGATTTCTGGAAACCTTGAGTGCCTGCTTATGAGGTTGAATGCTTTTTGTAGGTTTGTCAAATGTGAATCTCAGAGTTAGGCAAACATTAACCATAAATATTGACTCTGATGCTGCCTGCATTTATAAAGGAAAGTTGATTTGGGGGTGAGGGGAAGGAACATGTCTTGTTTGGATTTTATTATTTCTGTTTAGGTTAATATTATTTTCACTGTTTTTTTTCCCTTTTCCTTCTATTAAGGTTAAAGTAGCAATAAAAGTGTCAAGTGGAGTTCCTGGTGATTCAGGACTGTAGCTTGCGGGAGAAATGAGAGCTAGAAGTAGTAGATTTCCTTAATAAAATAAATCAGATTAAATCTGGGAAATATCTGTTATCTGAGCCATGTAGGAGCTAAGATCCAGAGCAAAGTGGAGGGGCTATTTGTTTTCTTTTTTCTTTTGTCTGTTTAAAGAGGACATCTGTGCATGTAGGTGGCCTTGCTTATGGACTCAGAGCCCAAGTAATATGTGAAGGGCACCCACTCAGATGGTTGGCTTGAACACTAGAACTTAAATACATTGAAGATGACCTCTGGACTGCCACATGGATATATGGCTTGCTGTGGGTGTCAGAGGCTGAGCAGGGTGAAGAAGGAATCTACATGGAGTAGTAGTCAGTTGTGTGAGTCAACCTGACAGGTATGAGGAGAGCAACTGTGCAGAGAAGAGTTGAAGAAAAGATGGGAGACTGGTTATATACAGGGGGATTGTTCAAGAAAGTAAAAACATTAAAAGATTTTTCATTGTTAATGAATGGGAAGGTACATATAGAGGAAAAGAAAAGGCTAGATTGAGCCTTGTCATGTTGGATTGGAATCAGAGATTTAAGTGAAAAATTATGTTTTTTATATGTATAAATATTCATATATGTAAAACATATATATGTTGTCAATATACATAGGTAAATATAAAAATATATGTGAAAGTGTGTGTGTGTTCCCTACCTATGTCCATTGGAGAGCAGCAACCTGAATAACAGTGAGCACCCAGATCATGTCTCTTAAATACTACCCCCAAATGAAAGGACTCAGAGTTCCTGGAAGCAGTGGCTCATTTTGGAGATGGAGCATGAAAATACAAGATGAGTCTGGAATGTCTTTTGTGACAGAAATTAAGGAAATTCTCAAAGCATGATCGGGATATTGTCAAAAGAACATAGAAACTAGCTTGAAAAGGCTCCCATTGGACAAGTTTTGGAAATTTGAATATGAAAACAATAGCAATGGATTATAACCCATTGAAAAAATTAGGATTTATTTATACATAAATAAATGATTGAATGAGTGAAATGTTTTATAAGAAATGGTTTATTGACTTAGTGTCAAAGTACCTCATCATAAAATAATCACTGTTACAAAGAGACAAATAATATGTTAACAATGTAAAGACCTGAAAGATATCACTTTTATCAAGTGATCAAGTAAGTATCATCATTAGTGGGCCAAATAAAAAGCATGTGTCCTCTAACAGGATGCAAATAGAAGAACACAGCGTCACTTCTCTGATAGTATTGCCAAAGATGTATAACCTGAGTCTATTCGTGAGGAAACATCAAACAAACCAAAATTGAGATATCGTCTACAAAATAATTGGCCTGTAGTCCTTAAAAGTGTCAAGAACATGAACCTCATAATCCTGGAACAGGATCTGTTCCAAGTAGCAATTTCATTAGGGTATTCCTTCCAGCACTTTTCAGGAAGTTTATGTTTTTACAAATTTTGATTCTCCCCAAAAGTCAGTTGACAAATCGGGAAAGTGGGGGCAAATTAGCAATCAACATAGAAATGTTACTGGTTTGAAGGAATCTGCTGATGTTACGTTCAAAGCAGAAAACATCGATGCATAGAGTCAAAGGTTGAGGTCAACATTTCCAAGAAGAGGTCCAGGGGCTTATAAGAGAGAAAGTCATGATTTAAAGTTAGCCAGGCACCATCACGCCCAGCTAATTTTTGTATTTTTAGTGGAGACAGGGTTTCACCAGGTTGGTTAGGCTGGTCTCGAACTCCTGACCTCATGATCAGTTAACCTTTAATCAGTTAACCTTGGTTATAGGTGTTACGTGTTGTACGTGTATGTCCATGGTCCTGTCTGCTGCTAACAGTGAGTCATTCTTGCCAATGAGATAAATAGTAGGCAGGGTGCAGTGTCTCACGCCTGTAATCCCAACACTTTGGGAGGTTGAGGTGGGAGGATAGCTTGAGCCCAGGAGTTCAAGACCAGCCTGGCCAACATAGTGAGATTCTATCTCTACAAAGAAATAAAAAACATTAACTGGGTACAGTGATGCATGCCTGTAGTCCCAGCTACTTAAGAGACTGAGGTGGCAGGATTGCTGGAGCCTGGAAAGCCAAGGCTGCAGTGAGCAGTAGTGGTACCACCATACTCCAGCCTGGGTGACAGAGCAAGACCCTGTCTCAAAAACAAACCAAAAATCCCCCAGAAAGATCAATAGTAATATGTTTATATGCATAGTATGCTTTATATAGATCTTATGAGTGGTGTTCCAAGAAATAACAAGCTTCAGAAGAGAAATAGGCCCTTATATTGTCAGTTTTGTCACGTGATTTTGTGTGGTGCTGTTTAACCTTGCTTAGGGGATCCAAATGTTTAAATATTACCCAACAATGTTTGCTGATCTTATACCTGTTGTGTGTTGCAATATTCACTATAAGGTACAGTTATTTGTAAAGCAGACAAAATATTTTCATCATTAAAAAAGAAAATAAACTTATATGAGCCAGCATGTGCCCCAAAGCCCAAACTAAAGATGCTTTTGGATGCACTCTTAGTCTGACTAACAAACACAGAATGAAAGATTTTTTTTTCTTTTTCTTTTCTTTTCTTTTTTTTTTTTTTTGAGACGGTATCTCGTTCTGCTGTGCAGGCTGGAGTGCAGTGGTGAGATCTCGGCCCACTGCAACCTCTGCCTCCGGGTTCAAGCGATTCTCCTGCCTCAGCCTCCTGAGTAGCTGGGATTACAGGTGGGGGCCACCATGCCTGCCTAATTTTTGCATTTTTAGTAGAGATGGGGTTTCACCATGTTGATCAGGCTGGTCTCAAACTCCTGACCTCATGATCTGTCTGCCTCGGCCTCCCAAAGTGCTAGGATTACAGGCATAATCCACCATGCCCAGCCGGTTTTTTTCTTAAATAAAAAGTAAAGGCGCTTCTTCCTGAATGACGGGAGGGAAGACAGACAGAGTCGATTTCGCTTGTGTTATTGATAATAGAAAAAAACCTGCTAACAATCCTGTAATAGGCCTGGTTCCCTAGAAGCAGAAGCAGAGACAGGATTTTGTGTGAGTGCTTTATTGAGAGAGTCCTCTCAGGAGAAAGAGATTGAAGAAAGCAGAATAAATGAAGGGCAGAAAAGTCCAGCAAGGTTGGATTGGTAAGCAGCAAGGGAGCTTGGCTGAGGCTGTAAAACATGGCTTTTTAGTATCCCAACACCCATTTGATCCACATATCAAAGTTAGCTTTTGTAGTTGAGGAAATGGTTTTGTGGTCAATAGTTTTGTACATTATTAGTATCTTGGGGTAACTTTGTATCCTTCCCTACCTGACCATATATCATCATGTATGCATGGTAGTGTTCCAGTATAACCTATTATTCAGTTCACATTTACACAGATTCCGAGTTATTTGTGCATACTAAAGAAGAACATTGAGATTGCCTTTTTAAATTTTATTTTTAATTGACATATAATTGTACATATTTATGGGGCACAGTGTGATGTTTCAATACATGCACACTTTGTGTAATGATCAAATCAGAGTAATTAGCATATCCGTCACCTCAAACATTTATACAGGAAATTTCCCTTGGGTTATCTGTTCTCTTAGTTTCAATCATCACCTTAATGTTGTTAACGCCCAAGTCTTTGCCTCTCAATCGTCATCTCATCTGGCCTATTCAGCATCACTTTTCTGTCTGGCCCACTATCCCACAATGATTCATAATAGTAGGTGTTCATAAATGTACTCACACTTCAATCAAGCTGGTCTCTTTATCACAAATGAGATATTATGAAATTGAATACATGATTTGCACCTTAACTTAAAAAAAAAAAAAGAAAACACTAACTGGGCAAGTTAGCCTCTCTCAGCTTTCTGTTTCTTTATCTGTACCAGGAGTGATAATGCCATAGCATAGGAATGTAGGAAAAATTAAAGGAAATAATTCATTTTAAGCACATAGCCCAGTGCCTAGAAATTGACAGGTGCCTGGTAAATGTTGGCTCTTTCTCCTTTATGGTAAATATTTAAGGCCTCTTACTTAATTTATCCTGTTTGTTTTTTACCACATTCATCACACTTAGTTCTGACAACCTAGGACAAGAAGTTTCTTAAAAGAGTTGGAAACTTTAAAACAAATAATATTTGTGTAATTCAATAGAACTTTGCTGGCCATGATTTGTGACTAAGATTTCATTTAAAAAATAGGGTGGGCCTGCATAAAGTTGGCCATAATGCTTTCAAAAAAAATAAATAAATCAGTACACTAATACTTTTAAGTACATTTATTTTTTTGAGATGGAGTTTTGCTCTTGTTGCCCAGGCTGGAGTGCAATGGCATAATTTTAGCTCACTGCAACCTCCACCTCTCGGGTTCAAGTGATTCTCCTGCCTCCCAAGTAACTGGGACTACAGGCATGTGCCACCACACCTGGCTAATTTGTATTTATTTATAGTAGAAATGGGGTTTCACCATGTTGGTCAGGCTGGTCTTGAACTCCTGACCTCAAATGATCCACCCGCCTCAGCCTCCCAAAGTGCTGAGATTACAGGTATGAGCTGCCACACCTGGCCATTAAAATTTATAATCGGAAGGATTACGCTTGGGATGAAGAAAATTTTTCGTCTTTAATATTAAATTCTTAAGAACAGCATTGAATGGCACACTGTGTTTCTTTTCCCCATGTTGGTCAACTAGTATTTCTATGTATGTACACTGCATTAAGAGGTCTGGGAGAGGACCTAGAAATAGAAATTCCATTTGACCCAGCAATCCTATTACTGGGTATATATCCAAGGGATTATAAATTGTTCTATTCTAAGGACACATGCACATGAATGTTCATTGCGGCACTGTTTACAATAGCAAAGACTTGGAACCAACCCAAATGCCCATCGATGATAGACTGGACAGGGAAAATGTGGCACATATACACCATGGAATACTATGCAGCCATAAAAAATGATGAGTTCCTATCCTTTGTAGGGACATGGATGAGCCTGGAAACCGTCATTCTCAGCAAACTGACACAAGAACGGAAAATCAGACACCACATGTTCTCACTCATAGGCGGATGTTGAACATTGAGAACATATGGACACAGGGAGGGGAGCATCACACACTAGGGTCTGTGGAGGGGAAATAGGAGAGGGACAGTGGGGGATGGGGAGTTGGGGAGGGATACCATGGGGAGAAATGCCAGATATAGGTGATGGGGAGGAAGGCAGCAAACCACACTGCCATGTGTGTACCTATGCAACAATCTTACATGTTCTTCACATGTACCCCCAAACCTAAAATGCAATAAAAAAAGATGATTTTTTTTCCATTCCCAAATGGCCAGCACATTTCTCAATAGCGATGTCTAGTTTTTATTTCAGTTGATTACTTGTGAACTACCGTTATATTTGTGCATGTGCCTTCATTTGGTTTTATGCTCATTTGAATGGTTCTCAAAAAATTGCCATCAACTACATGGTAATGCTAGAGGTACATTATATCTAGAGGGTAACTGAATATATTTACATGAATATATTCATGTAAGAGCATGAAAGAAGACATAAGATTAAGTGCCAACCCAAAAGCTAAAAATTACCCAGATGTCTATCAACTGATGAATAGATAAACAAAATGTGGTCTATCCATACAATGAAATAATATTTAGCCATAAGTGCTGTTACATGCTGTAACATGGATGGATGTTGAAAATACTATTCTAAGTGAAAGAAACCAGACAAAAAGTGTCACATATTGTGTAATTTCATTTATATGAAATATCCAGAATCAGCAAATCTCTAGAGACAAAAAGTATAATAGAGGTTACCAGGGCCTGGGGGATGGGGATTTACTGTTTGCTGGGTACAGAGTTTCTGTTTGGGATAATGAAATAGTTCTGGAAATGGATAGTGGTGATGGTTGCACATTGTAAGTATACTCAGTGCTATGGAATTGTATACTTCAAAATGGTTCAAAGGGACTTGAAGATCATTGTTATAAGCCTCCTATTTTTCTTTCTGCACAGGTGCCATGGATAACAGAGGCTTTCAGCAGGGGAGTTTTAGTAGCTTCCAGAACAGCTCCAGTGATGAAGACTTGATGGACATTCCAGGGACTGCTATGGATTTCTCCATGAGAGATGATGTTCCTCCCTTAGACAGAGAAGTAGAAGGTACCATTACTGGTGATGATAATTTACCTTAATTTTTAAAAAAATTATGTACAGTAAAATTTATTCATTTTCTGGCACACAGTCCTGTGAGCTTTTAACACAGGGCTAGATTCTTGTAACTACCACTGACAGGATACAGAACAGTTCAGCTCCCTAAAGAATTTCCTCTTGCGATCGAGACCATCCTGGCCAACATGGTGAAACCCCGTCTCTACTAAAAATACAAAAAAATCAGCTGGGCATGGTGGCGTGCGCCTGTAGTCCCAGCTACTCAGGAGGCTGAGGCAGGAGAATTGCTTGAACCTGGGAGGCGGAGGTTGCAGTGAGCCGAGGTCGTGCCACTGAACTCCAGCCTGGCGCCTGGTGACGGAGTGAGACTGTCTCAAAAAAAAAAAAGAATTCCCTCTTGCTACTCCTTTGCAGTCAGCCCTCCTTCCTCCCTAACCACTGGTACCAGTGATCTTTTCTCTGTTTCTATAGTTTTTTCTTTTCAGTGATGTCATATACATGGAATTACATAGTATGTCGCTTCTTGAGACTGACTTCTTTCACTCAGATTAATACCTTGGAGATTTATCTAAGTTTTTCATTTCTTTTTCTTGCTGAGTAGTATACCCAGGAGTAGGATCACTGAGTCGTCTGGTAAATATGTTTAACTTATAAGAAACTCACAAACCATTTTCCAGAGTGCCGGTACCATTTTGCATCTGAACTAGCTATATATGAGAGTTCCACTTGCTCTGCATCCTTAACAGCACTTGGTATTTTGGCCATCCTATTATAATAGCTATGTAGTGTTATTTCATCATAGTCTCAATTTAATTTCCTTAATGGCCAATGATGTGAAATAGCATTTCATGTGCATATTTGCCCACCTTATATATGTTTGATGAAGTGTATGTTGAAATCCTTTCCTCTTTCTATAATTTGATTTTTTATTAACTGGAATACATTTGTAAAATTAAAATCCCCCTCCTTGGTTATCTGTTACCTAGCTACATATTCTTGTCAATGGCTGCGTACAATTTCATGGTATGTTTGTGCCATGGTTTATTTAACCAAGCTTCTATTGATGCACATTTCAGTTGTTTCTGATCTTTTGCTATTACAAACGATGCTGCAACAAACAACCTTGTGTCTATCTCTTCTAAGCATATGAGAGCATTTTTGTCACATGAGTGTATGAGAGTGCTTATTTCCTCACAACCTTACCAGTGCTGACATTATCATTCTTTTTTCATCTTTATAATATGATAGGATAAATGAATAATTCTCATTATTTCAATTTTTATGTTTTAATGAATGAGGTTGGGCATATTTTTATATCTTTTTTTTTACAGATTTTTTTTATTTATTTTTATTTTTATTATTTTTTAATTGCATTTTAGGTTTTGGGGTACATGTGAAGAACATGCAAGATTGTTGCATAGGTACACACATGGCAGTGTGATTTGCTGCCTTCCTCCCCATCACCTATATCTGGCATTTCTCCCTATGCTATCTCTCCCCAACTCCTCACCGCCCGTATTTTTATA